>PVHX01002281.1:0-173265 GCA_004024805.1 Geosciurus inauris
TGAGAAGAGCATTCTGAGCTATTACTCTTTCACTTTACTTCCAGTTTTGAATGGAAGTTAACAGGAATGAGTGTTAATAGATGCTCAGCACCCTAAGGGTGAATCTGTTTTATTTTTGGTCTGACTTCCAGTGTGTAACCCATCGTCTGGCCCACACACCTAGCTCATTAGATTTGTTCAATAAACACAGGAAATATTCCTGAAAACAATCCTGAACAATCAGACTTGAATTCTTGCAGGTTCATTACTGTTTACAGGCCTCAGCCCCACCCTAATTCTCCTCATTTAATGTCTTTCTTCTTGTTTGAATACCCCACATGGAAAAGCTTCATTTGAGAGGTCTGTGCCATCCTCCAAACCTGCCTGGTTGGAGCTCCCAGTGACTAATGACGGATAACAGTACCCATTCTGTCACACTGTCTGGTTCCCACCCACTTCTAGTGAGTGCTGGGAACAGACTCTGGCGCAGTTCCCATCCTCTTACTGTCTCCACTCTCTTTTGTCACAGTACACTCTTCTTTTCTAAAACTAGCTGTCTCCTTGCCTAGACAATTCCATCTTCCATCTCCAGATGGGCTTGTCTGGGAGGCCCTAGACTTTCCCACAATCACTCCAGGGTGCAGAGGCAGTTAGCTCATCTGATTCACATGGAGTTACTCCAGTTAAGAGACTTTTCCCCGCTGAGTCAGTTCTCTGGGATGTTTATTCCTTTCAATGGAACATATTAGGAAGGGCATATCAAAGCAAGATTCTGCTCTGCTAAGATTTCTATTGGGCTTTATTATTGTTTTTTTTTTTTAATTTTTTATTTTTTTTTTTATATCCAATATAGGCTTGATTTGCCTGCTAGGGGACCTGGATTTTAGGAAAAGAATTTCTTCAAGATCAGGTAATTGGGACACACAAAACTGGGCCATCCAGAGGCATGATTTATGCCTTATAAAATAAGAAAGCTTGTTTCTCTCTAGGCTTACTCTGATTTTCACTCAGCTTTCTGATTAGATCCCCCTCAATATTTTTATCCTGCCAAGGCACAAGCAGATTCTTCGGTTTTTAGGCCTTGCATTCGTGATGTTTAAAACTTTATGTACTGAACTGCTAGGCTTTCAATGGGAGAGGTTAGACTTGGAAGGCTTCTTTCAAGGGCTGGCTTTAATATGGGCACTTCTTATAGTGTGACCTTATACACCAGGTCTGTAGGGCACGAGATGTTTGCTAGAACATCCTTGACATGTAGTATCCTTGTCTTCCTGTGACATCCTTGTTCATGTAGCTTATAGTAGGTTCAAATTTATGCCCATTTTTTGTTGTGATATGTTTTCTTAGGTGGAAGAGAAGCAGGCAGGATTGAAACCAACACACTAGGAGTGGGCAGTTCACTGTGGTCATTGCTGATATGCTAGTAAATGTTTAAGCAATTGTCAATAGTATTAATATCTACATCACCGCTATGATGAGAAAAATGAAGCAGGAAAGGTGAGGACGCAATAACATGATTCAGAGTCATTACAATTTACAAACTATACATCCTGTGAACTACAATTCACAACAATAAAACAATATATTTTTAATTCTTATGTTTGTCTTTCAGTAATGTGTATCTTCTGCTTAATTAACTTTACCTATAAGGAAAAGAGACTCACATTTCAAGAAATTAATTGAAATAATATCTCTCCTTTTCTCTTTCTCTTTCCTCCCCGCCTCCATGTATATCTCTGTATACATATATATGATTATATAAACTCTTATATATTCATTTTTCCACATAAAATGACAAATTTTAAGGTCTTTTATTAATTTGTAGCTTCTTGACTCATATATTAATGAAATACTTTTATAAATACCCATAGCAAAAATTCTGTGGTACTGTTTCATCACAGTTTGACTTTATCAAAAACAGGTTGTCTCTTTCAGCAGGAAGCATCTTGGACATGCCATTGCCCATTTTTTCATAGAAATGGAATGTACAAATTGGAAGTAGGGAAATGTAACAGTGATCTACTTTATGCTTTGAATGTAGCCCTTGTTCTGCCACTACAATTTATTTTTAAAAGGGACATGTTTTGCTTCCTCTCTCCCTGTTCCTCCCTAATCTCTCTCTCCTTAATCTCAGGGGAAGCAAGGATTATCTTTCTTCCTCACTTTAGGCAGATTTATCTATCCTTGAGTACACACCCACCATAGGAATGAAGTAATTCAGACTTTGGGGATAATACCAAAAGATCTCAGAAATTACTATTCTCCCAAATTAACAAGTGAATTACAACTCCAACAGAGAATATGTGGAATGTAGCCTTTGAATTGCTTCTTTAAAAGTCCCCTGTTCCTGCTGATGGGCAGAATCAGCATCTAGGACAGGAGGCTCCTGTGTTTCTCCTTTGCCAGCAAAGCAATAAAACTTCTTTTTACTTTAAAAGAAAAAAAGAAAGAAAGAAAAAGAAAAAGAAAAGAAAAGAAAGAAACCTAAAACAAACACACAAAACAAAAAAATAGGTTGTGTTTTGGGGAATATGTTATATGTGAATTTCATTCGTCAAATGTGCTGGGGAGAACATTAAAGTAAAAAATACATATATGTTTCTAGACAACCTAAATAAATCAAGGAGGCACATGCCTGATGAAGAGTCTTTAAAAGCTTTTCCTATATTGTTAACAAAAAAATAGGTGACCAATCTGTGAGCAATTCTCGTATTACTAGAAATGACATTATTGATTATTTGCTTTTGAGATAGCTATCTGAGATCAAATAAAAAGCAGTTACCTTCTCAGAATTTGCTATTTGCACAGTGAGAAACATGGTTAAAATTTAGAGATAAAGAAAAGATCTTTCTCACAGTGTCCTTCCATGTCCTGTAGAGCCCTTTCCTCATTGGTTGAACAAGAATGGCAGTAATGCTTCATAGGATAACTTTTTAAAGTATTAAATGATTTGAGTACACAGATGACATTCAGTGCAGTAAGTTTTGGTTGTCATCATTATTGAGTCCAGGCTGGTGATTATTCTTTAAAACCAGCATTTAAATACTTCTTCAATGACAGGAATGAAAAGGAATTTTCTACTAATAGACTAGTTTTCAATGTCAGATGGTATACAAAGTATAATATTTAAATGTCCTTTCATTTTAAGTTATCTTACTATTACAACTCTTGGATTTATAACTTAAATGACCTCTTGATGCAATTGAATGGAAAATGGTCTCCTTTAGGGGTGGAGACCTTGAATTTTCATCCACAGCTCTGGGAAGCTGATCTTGTCACATTACCATCTTAAGGAGCATCTTAGTATATAAAGTATGCCACACCTATTGTTATTTTGCTAGTAATTCTTCAGTGATGACCAGCAAAGCTATCTGAAGTTTGCCTTGTTCTGATGTCAGGGAATGTTTCAAGGTTAACTTTCCCTGGAAGATCTTTGAGGAGTCAGTGCTGCTAAAAACCAGATATTTCACTGGCATACCACTGCAGTTTGTTTTTGTGATGTTTTTGGCTGACACATTAGGTTTATATCAGCTCTGGTGGAAATTTTTAAAACTGTGTTCTATGGGACATTGGTCTTGCAGAATGCTCCAAGAAATGGAGTCATTGTGGTTAGATAAGATTACTGCACATCTTGTGCTTGTTTTGGGATTTCTACACTGCATATTAGTTAATCAAGATTTCTAAGAAGTTTTGGAGCAAAGATATATTTTGAGGAACAATATTCTAAGGTATTTTTGAGTTTCAAATAAGCAGTTGTTTTCAAGTACTAAAAAAAGATCCAAAGCTGCTTCTTGAGGCCAGTTTTGGCCCTAGGTGCTGCTGTGGCCGGCTGACTTGTGTGGTGACCTCTTACCTAGTTTCTCAGCTTCTATAATGGTGTGTTAATTTTGCACTTTTGCATTTGGGATGGAGATTTCTTTCTTAGGATTTGACCACAAGATACCTGCACTGTAGGCTATATGCTTAAGAGTTTAAACTAGAGGTAACTTCCAGTACATCCTGTAATAGCCACAGCTGAGGAGAGAAATAAAGAAAATTGTAGCCATGTCTTCTTTTAATTTAAGTTCTGCTTCCAAGTTAATTTTTCACAAAATAGCTATATTCCTTGGTTTTTAAAACCAAGGAATGACATTCATTAAATGTCATTGGTTTAGATTTCTTGTTTAAATTTCTTTGGTTAGTAGCTGATAAATTCTGTCTGAAATTTAGTAGTAAAAATGTTTGTTTTTTCTTAGAGAAACATAAATATTTTCTCTCAGTCGATGAATCAAGTATAATTAAGTATCCTTTCATGTTTTTCTTTTTGTCTAGGCTGCCAGGAAGATCAAAATAAAATTTAAAGCATATCATTGTAATACCTACTCATGCTTTTTTCTTTCTTTTCTTTCCTTTTTTTTTTTAAACAGGCTTATATATTATTTCAGTGCCCTTGGAAGAGCAGGTGGTACTTAAATTTTATGCTAAAAGTGAAACACTTTTCTTATGCAAAGCTTGTGTTCAGAAAATTAATGTTCAAAACATTTTAATTGATGATTTTTTTTTCAGTGTTATATGTGTGTTAGATTTCACACTGGGCTTCATACTTAACCCTATTTATAGCTAAATTCCTGTCTATAGAAATTATGGTTAAAAGAAAAAAAATACTAAAATATTTTATAAAACTATATATTAAATCATTTTTGAATGTTACTTAAACATTTTAGTCTCATAGTGTTCTAAAATTTTCAATAAGTAAAAAATGAAATGGTAAAATTTAATAAAACGTAGATAATGACCATGAAATCTAAAAATGTCAGCAACACTACTTAAAAAAAATATTGATCTTCCTTCATTACTTAAGAGGACACTGAAGATGCTAGTTTATTCTGTGAAACCAGAGTAATGTTATATTAGGCAGCATTTCTCAGATGCTTGCTCCTGGGCAGGATGGAGGTTGGTAACACACTGGGTTCTTTCCCATTTTGCACAGTATATTGAACTGTGCATTGCTACTGAGGGCCAACACATTGAACATATCATGTATTACAATTAATATCAGTAAAACATTTATATATATATTCTTGTATGTTTTCAGCCACACTCTAGATTTCATCAATTTTGAATTTAAAAATGAAGAAAAATGAGTTATAATGCTCTGTGGTAACATTTTATTATATCTCATTTCACTTACATATTTTTCTTGATTTCAGGATAGCTCCAGGACTGCTTTTACAATTATTCCAAATAGAATTCTCACATAAAAGGAGTCATTTCATCAAGTTTTCTTTCTCCCCAAGTTCTTCCTTTTGTCTTACTTACCTGAAACCATGATATACTTAATGTAAACGAAGGCTGTGTGTCTAGAGGGCAGAAAGCTGAAGGAAGGGAACAATGCCTGAATTCAAGTCTTAAGAGACCATCTTTTAGAAAATGCTAATGGACCTATTCAGTGTAACCTTAGCAACAGAACAAGAGCCAATGGGCAGAAACTTTGAGAACATAGATTTCAGCCCCAGCAGAAAAGTTTTAATAATTAGTAGTGTTAAAAATAGTACCAACTACCTTATAGAATTTCCCATCACTGTGTATATTTTTTTTCTTTTTGAAGATATTTTATTAATTGTTTGCATAGATTTATAGGGCACAGTGTGATAATTTGTACATGCACACAGTGTGTAATTATCAAGTCATGGTAGTTGTAAATATCACACGACCAGGAGAAGATGAATTAAGCCACTCGGCAAGGCTTTATTGGAATGCGCCCTCGGACCAAATCCCCCGTCCATCAGAGCGGGTCGGGAGAAATGGCGTTGGAGATTCCATGCATAGAGAATTTCAAGAAAACCCGGTCAGGAAGGGGAGGGCTTGGGTACAGGAAGAGAAGGCCAGAGTTCTTCCTGATGGGTCAGGAAAATTCTCTGATTGACAGGAGGCGTGTCCACTAGTGACATCACATCTGGCTTGCAGCTCCGCTGACCAGCTTCCTTATTTGGGCATCTTGGACCCTAACCAAACCTGACAGTAGTTACATATCTATCTCAAACTTCCAAAAATTTTTTGATTAACTTGTAATAATCATACATATTTATGAGGTACAGTGAGGTATTTCTATACATATATACTGTAAAGATTAGACGACCAGGGAGGAGATGAATTAAAGCCACTCGGCAAGGCTTTATTGGAATACACGCTTTCAGGCCGAATCCCCCTGTCCATCAGTGCGTGTCCGGGAGAAATGGCGCTGGGGCTTCAGTGCACAAAGAATTTCAAGAAAGCCCGGTCAGGAAGGGGAGGGCTTGGGGGCAGGAAGAGAAGGCCAGAGTCCTTCCTGGATAGGTCAGGAAAACCTGCTGATTGACAGGAGGCGTGTCTACTGGTGGCATCAGCATCTGGCTTACCACTCCGTTCTGTAGCTACCAACCGGTCCCCCTAATTGAACGTCCTGGACCCTAGCCCGACCTAACATATACTGGTCAAATCAAGATAATTAATGTAACCATCTCTATCATTACTTTTTGTTTGGAGTCTTTGAGCTCCTCTCTTCTAGTTATTCATAAAACATGTAATAAGTTATTGTAGATTACAGTCAGCCCATTGTACTGTGGAACACTAGAACTTAGGACTCCTATCTGCCTGTATTTTGGTACTCATTATCCTATCTCTTTCTATCTCCCCTCTCCCAATCCTTCCTGGCCTCTGGTAATTACTATTAGATATTAAGATAATGGTTTCTTTTTAGGATCCATATATGAGAAAGAACGTGTAGTATTTGTTTTTCTGTGTCTGACTTATTTCAGTTGGCATAATGTCCTCCAGTTCTGTTCATTTTGCTACAAATATTAGGATATCATTCTTTTTATAGTTGAATAATATTCTCGTGTGTGTGTGTGCGTGTGTGTCACTTTCTTTATCCATTCATCTGTTGTTAGGCACTGTGTATATTTTTAAAAATTCAAAACCAGTTTCTCCATGTTAAATCATCTACTTTAGGGGACCTCAAAGCTCCATATTCCTCCCTGCTATGGCGTCTCATAAATCACTGGCTCCAAGTTTTGAATCATTTGTCTGTTTCCCTGTCTCCAGGAAGGACCTGTGAGGACAGCAACTATGTACTCCTTATTTTTGCATTTTAGCAGCATGTGTGGCATATAATAATGTTTGTTGAATAGAGAAATGCATGAATGGCTATAGGTAAAAAGCTGGTTTTTAAACTCTTTTTTTCCTCAAGATGTAGGACCTGTCCTTCAAATTAAAGTTTGACACGGAGGTTCAGTATGTTAAAGAAATAAAAATGGAGCAACCCTGGTTAAGTGGAGTTCTAGGGTCTGTAGACCTACCCACTTAGTCCTTGACACATCTCTAAGGAACGTAGGGGACAATTTCAAAATCACTGGTCCACAAAGTTGAACTTACGAGATTTTAGTTTACTTTTTGGCTTCTAATTTTTTGATGCTGCTTCTCTCTGTTTCTAGTTTTCTGTATTTTATTTTCAAACATTCTCTTTTCTTGTTCTTGTAATGTTTTCTGAGTCTCAGAGCCAGATGCTAAATAGGAGGAGCCTGTACTGGATTTGAACCCAAACCCAGAGTCACAGGTTTTTAAGTAGGAAAGGTTGTATGACCAATACAGTCCTCAGTTCTTGCTTTTATAGTTTTGCCTCAGGCTTTTAGTTTCAATAGATTTTGGGTGGTAATAATGTGGCCTCGGTATTATGACAACAGATAAACCAGGACTTTTGCAAATTCGTGGTTACTACTTAAATGCTCAATTGCATTTTATAGAACCCTGGAGAAGAAAGCAAAGGCAAGGCCCAACCCTGAAGATGGAAACAGATTTCTAATTCCATCTGTTTATGACCCACCCCTCCTTCATCTTCTGCTTTTAGGCAGAGCGAGACAGTGAGGATTAGGGCCTAATATTAAGGAGGGAATATCAGCAAATAGGCCAGAAAGACAGAGGAAAGGAGAACATGAATGGCAGGAAGAAAGGGAAGAGATGGGTCCCTGGCCTGAGTAGTGTTGCTTCCAGATGAGGGATATTCATAATCCAGGTGGGTCTATGTCTGCAGTTGCATTTATTACTTTTACGGTGATCCTACTTAACAGTGCTCTTCAGCCTTGAGAGTCCATTAAGGGAAGACCTTAATTAAATTCATTGACCAAAGATAGGAGAATATTGTGATTGATTATGATCTTCTCAAATGAGATGAGATGAAACATTGAAGCTATTGGTGTGAGATATTTTAGATGTAATTAGTTTACAAAAGTTCTTTGATCCCATTTCTGAGAGATTTTATATTATTATGGAAATAATATGGGACCATTTTATTGTGTTCAGTTAGTTAATGAGACATGGTATTTTAGACATATTGAAAAAGAAATAGTCAGGGATAAAGAGAAAGAGAGTAGAAGAGGAGCTAAAACGAAAGGAAGGGAGCCAAAAGATGTTGTGGAAGATCATCAAAAACCTTGTTTCCACAGACTCTGCATCCACCTCCATTGTAGTGGCTTTTATATAATTTCTTGGATGACTGAATGAATGCATTTAGTAGACGAGTAACTAGAAAATAAGTGAAATTGCAGAATGTGGCAGCATAACTGTGACTACTGGCAACAAGGTTGGGGAAAAAAAGAAGCCTTAAATTGACCATGTGAGCTTTTGATAAAACATCCTCACGGAAATATTCTAAAACCAGATTTTTGGTCAAAACTCTTTTGCATATGGAATGGTTTTCAAAGTCCTTATCAGTCTCAAACAGATGAATAACCCATTTGTCTGAACCACCCTGAATTTAGCATTCACCTCCCTCTCCCTGACTCTCAGCACATGACCTTTGCTCATACTTCTGAGAGTACTGGAAGGGTACAGTGACTGTGGTCCTAGAGGCCATTGAAGGGAGCGGTGAGGAGGAATCAGGAGCTGAGCTCCTTGTGGGAGCCACAACAAAGGAAATGGGTGAGAACAAGGGCAGAGAGAAGGAAGGAGATCAAAAGATTACAAAGGAAGTTAGCAAGAAAAAAACTGAAAATAAGTCAGTAAATTGTACTGGCACAAAACAAAGAGAATGGAAAATGAAATTCTGAATAAAACGAAAATACTGAAGAACATGCTGAGAAGGAAGAATGAGGTGGTTGGTGTTGGTGCTGTGTGAAGTCTGAGCACCTTCGTCAAGGGGCAGTTTCTGCCTGAGGAAGTCTTGGTGATGGCACTTCAGGCTTCCTTTGGGTCCTCTTTAATTGGGGTTGTTCTTAGGGTGGAAGTTCAAGATGATCTGTCCCCAGGCAGAGATCTTGTATCTACCTCTCTTAGATTTGCAATGAAGACATTTTCACGGCTAAAATTTACTGCAGCTAGTGTTATCCCTGGAGGATCCCTGCCTCTCAGCAGACCTCACTCAGCAAAGGCTACGCGTCGCTCCTTCCCCTTGGAACACAATGCCCTCCCTAAAGATATGCCCTGCACTCCGTAGGCAACACTTTGCCTCATGGAGTAACTCTAGAGGAGGGTTTTCAATAGGTAAACCTGTTTCTTTAGATCACTGTTCCTCAGTTTGTTTTAATAGAGTATCTTCCCTGTTACATTTCAGAAGTGATTCTTCAAAGGTCACCCATGACAGCCAGCCTGCTCAGAGCCAGATTGCATGAATTGTTTTCAATATTCACCCTGTTTCACTTCTCTGGGGGAAGGAGCCCCTCCTTCTTAAAATTCTCTCCTTCCCTGATCCCTGGGACTGAGTTTTTCCAGGAGCTTTTGCTGTTCTCTATCTGGGCCTGCTTCAAATCATCACTGACGTCCAGTCACCTCTCCCACCCACCGTGCTGGTCTTCACTGTCTGCTGCCACCCTGTACTCTGCACTTTTCTCCATCCCGTGTTCTGAGACCTATTGTCATCAGCATCTGTATTTTCAGCCAAGACTAGGACATTTTGAAGCCATAAACCTTGAAATTGTATCTCCCATGTGATATAATTCAAAAGATAATGCTGAGTCATTAAAATAAATTTAAAGACATTTGAACAAAATTCTTACAATTTCTGTGATGGTGAGGCTTTGGGGGTAAAATAATAAATCTTCATTTTTCAAAGTATTTTTTCTTACTTCTGGCACCCCAGTTTTGTCAATGCCCTCATCTTTATCTTGAAGAATATTCCTACTGTTCTTGTCACCCTGTATCTCTGGTCCTTTATATATCCTGTTTTTAGATTAGGGTGGTCTCTAGTCCTTCCACCAGCCATCTTCCTCCTACATAACTCAAAAACTTAATGAAACATTGCTAAGCACTTAATGTCAGAATCTCAATGTATTACTTTTCGACTCATCTTTCTTCTTCTTTCTTGGTTTTTATTTGAAGTTTCTCATCTTATATGCAGCTGGCACTTTCTCTCTTCCCAATCTCATCCAGTCTCTCTTCCTTGCACTACCACCTCCTTTCTAATGCTTCAGTGATACGGCTTTTGAAATTACTGGAAGATGATAGGTGCTCCTGCCTCTGAGCCTTTGCAACTGCTGTATCCCCTTCCTGGAACACTCTTCTCCCTGCACTTGACTGGCCTGCGGTCAGCACTCAGATCCTGGCTTCCTGCCATTTCCTCCAGGAAACCTCCCCTGATCTCTTACATAAGGTGAAATTCATTCACTGATTGTTACCCTGTCCTTCTTACCTCTTCCTTGTGATTCTTAATGCTCATGTCAGTTTGTTTTTAATATCTTACAAAATACCTAAGAGCAGAGGACTTTTATGCCTTGAATCAAGGCTATATTCCCAGTGCCTAACATTCTTTCCACTACTCTAAATATATGTTGAATTTGTGAGACACAAATTGGCAAAAACCTACTTTCCCCCCAACCTAGTTCAAGTGTCATCTTTCTATAAAGCCCATCCATCCAGCAAAAATAGACTTCCTTCATAGCACCTACTGATTCCATTATGATTGTTTAAAAGTCAATTAGTGGAAATGGCAAGATCGTGAAAGACAAGGAAAGATAGACGAACTGTCACAGAATGGAAGAGATTAAAGGGACTGATGACTAAGTGCAATATGAGTTCCTGGAGCGAATCCCAGGATGGAAGGACATTAATGGAAAACTGATGAAGCAAAGTGTGTAATTGAGTTAATAGAATTCTACCATGGTCAATTTCTTAGATTTGATAATTGGTATGAAAAGTATATAGGAATGTTTTGCACAACTTTTGAAACTTTTATCAAAGCTCTAAAATTATTTCAAAATAAAAGATTAAAGCCGGGTGTGGTGGCGCATACCTGTAATCCCAGCAGTTTAGGAGGCTGAGGCAAGAGGAGCCTGAGTTCAAAGCCAGCCTCAGCAATATAGTGAGGTCCTAAGCAATTTAGCAAGACCCTGTCTCAAAATAAAAAAAAGAGCTGGGATGTGGCTCAGTGGTAAAGTACCCCTGGGCTCAATCTCTAGTACCAAATAAAATAAAATATTAAGAAGAAAAGCCGGGGCTGGGGCTATGGCTCAGCGGTTGAGCGCTTGCCTCGCATACATGAGGCACTGGGTTCGATCCTCAGCACCACATAAAATAAATAAAGATATTGTGTAAAAAAAAGAAGAAGAAGAAAAGCCAATTGCCACAGACAAAGACTATGTCTTCAAATTTAGATTCCTAGCCCCTAACAGTGTCCAGAGTAGTGGTATTCAATAAATTAATTTATTTGCCCTTGCTTGCTCCCATTCTGGTATTTGCAGGCTGCGTTATCTCCTCTCCCTGCCTGCCTTACCTAGCAACAGTTTGGCTCCTTTAGGGAGAACCTGGTCCCAGAGTGGGTGTGCTTGAGAGGCCAGCATCCTGCCTTTTGGTGGCAATAATATACTGTACTACACTCATCCTGTGTATTGGTGATTTACTTTCACTGGGACTCAGGGTAGTAAAGAAATGTGCTAGAGAAAAATGAACTAACAATGAGGAGTGTGGTCTCTATCTTGCTTTTAAATAGTACATATTTTACCTTTGTATTTAAATTTTTTATTAATATTTGCTATTGAGATTTTGCAGTCAGATTTCCAACTCAGCATCTTTTTCAATGTTTAAAACAATTTAATACATACTTTTTTGCTTTACACACTGAGGGTTGACCACCTTTTCCTTAATAGCATCTCATCTCAAATTTTGTGCAGAAAAATGTCTCTTTAAAATGTTAAACAGGTTAAAGGATATCTTTATCCTAATACATTATAATAGAAATCTAAAACACTCGGGCTTTTATTAAGATAATTTGTAAAAATTGAAAAACAAGTTTAAAGCCTCAGAAATTCTTGTAAAATCCTCCCAGAGTATTTCCAGGAGCATTATAAACTTAATCCCTCACTTAAAAATGACGGTATAGTAATCCATGTGATTAATAAAAGTTATAATCAGACCTTCTAGTCAACTGAAAATTTAAAGAAGGCTTTCTAAAGGTTGAACCCTTTATAGGAATTTAGGGTCAGCATGTACTTTTTTCCCTTGCTCATGAACCCTTGATTTGCAGTTGTTTTCTGTTTAAAACACAGTTTCCATTTCAATCATAACTGAACTGTCATTTGCTCTTATAAACCATGTACTACAAACAACAGTTTAGGTTGTCTTAGCAAAGTCCCTCTTGTCTGCTTCTCTGCATCCTTCCCTTGGGCTTTCTGCTGTGCACAGCTACCTACCCATGTATTCCTATGGCATCTATCAGCTTTGTAGCTAGGCGCTCACACCTCACAAACACAAACCTCACACATGGGAAGTGTGGAGCCCGAAGCAGAGGCTTCCCACAGTGAACATTTTTACAGTGCAAGAAGGCCCCTTGCCACACACTCTTGCTTTTTAGTATGAAATACAGGTTACTGGATGGAGCGATTTCTACTTGAGTTTTCTAAAGAAAACCAAGAGCTCCCAGTGTTCATATATATTGCAATTTTCAGAAACATTTACTGAGTGCCTGAGTGCTACCTGCATTGTAAGGCATTGCAGATGCTTTTGCAGAGCCAACATGTGTACAGACTCAACAACATCTATAGAATATCAGCACTATGGTGAATTCATCTTTTTTGAGTACACTGCAGAAAAGTAACCTGTCTTCTAAACCCTTTTGTTCTTTCATTAAAAAGATTTTTTAAAAAAAATCCTAACAAACTTTGTACATTTAAAAGGGTAGGGTATTCATATGTAAAGAACTAAATAGATGATAAAATTCCTAATAGATATACCTTTAAATTCCCAGCCTTTCTCACAAGTTCCTTACTTTTATTGTTTTAATTCATAATTGAGCACACTATTTTTTTTTTTTTTTTGGTACTGGGGATTGAACTCAGGGGCACTCGAACACTGAGCCACATCCCCAGCCCTATTTTGTGTTTTATGTAGAGACAGGGTCTCACTGAGTTGCTTTGCACCTCGCCATTGCTGAGGCTGGCTTTGAACTCGCAATTCTCCTGTCTCAGCCTCCCTAAGTTCTGGGATTACAGGCTTGAGCCACCGTGCCTGGCTTGAGCACATCATTATCCAGCTCTCAGATCAACTGTTTCTCCATTGGCGGTCCTTGCTCCTTATCAAGAGGACTAGTGTGCTGGGGTTTTAGTTCAGTGGTAGAGCACTTGCCTAGCATATGTGAGGCACTGGGTTGCACCCTCAGCATAATAAATAAATAAATAAATAAATAAATAAATAAATAAATAAAATAAAGATGTTGTGTCCAAAAAAAGGACTAATACTTTTCATGATTTCCATTTCTCCATACAATATTTTTTAAAAAACAGAGGCTATATTGATACTCAAATAAGCATTATAGCTCACTTCAGGGCTGGCCAGTGGGAGGAACAGCACCACCATGTAGGGTCTGAAATATATGTTCAATAACTGATGTGCAAAGTTCTGGTTATTGAAAGGTTGTAGACATCTCCACTAAGATTATACTGCAGTGCCCTCTAGCCTATATAGCAGGAAGAAAAATGCTTCCCCTCCCTGCTATTTGTTTCTAGTGGTATATTATTTGTTATGTAAAAAGTGTTCATCTTCTATTAAATGCTCTCTAAAATGTGGTTCTTTTTCCATATAGCAGACAAAATATTGCTTTCTTGAAGAGTCAGTACCTTCTTATGGAAGAAATATCCAGTATCTAAAGTGTCAACAAATGCACAAGCACTGCACTGCTGTGTCTGGGGCTGTCATTGAAGCTTTTGCTTGATTGACAGATGGTAGAGAAGAGCTCAGCTTCCCACCCCTCCTCCCCATCCCTCATCCAAAGCAGCAGTCCATAAACCCTGTCCTATGGCAAAGACAGGTGTCCTTGATGTTATCTATTACCATTGATCCTTAACTCTTAATTATCTATTGCTCACATTCTCTCCTTATGTATACTTTTGGGAACGAAAAAGATCTATATATTTCAGCCTTCCTGGTCATGTTAAGTTCAATAAATAGACTTTTAAAAGAAAATTAGTATATCTAGGATTTTTCCACAGTTACTTGATAACTGTGATTTTCTTCTTTACCTCCCCTTCAGAGAAAAGCCTTGAAAAACTAAATCTTTAACCCCAAGAATTTCATTAAACAAGACCCACAATATAATTTTTCAGATTTTTTTAAATTAAAGGATATTTTTCTTTAAAATCTTCAAATTGTAGAAGTTGGTGAATAGTAGAACATAATTTATTCTGTTCTGTCAATAAATAACCTTGGAAACTTTCTTAAAAGGCAGGCTTTTCCCTGATTATTGAAAACATTTCATGGAAAAAATTATTCCTGTGATATTGGCTTACACAGATTTTTAACTTAAAAATGTACTACAAGACATTTATACTCAGCCATAAAATACTATAATGAATAATTAAAGTGGAATTAGAATTGTCAAAATAAATGATATTTATGGATTGTAGCACAGTGCTCTGAATTCTTTTCATTCTTTTTTTGCTTTAGGTTTACATAGCATAGTAAGAGGCAAAAGATTCCCACACATTAAATATGAATTAACACATTTGTATTTTAATGAATACTTTGGTCTTATTTCAGAATTTTGTGAGTTATTTAATTCTATTCTCTTTTCTTATGTTTACTCTAAAGAAAAATAAATGTTTAAAAGTAAACAGATCAGAACTTCATGGTCTGAAAAATAAAATTTGGCAATTAATTTTTCACATAGATGTGACACTTTTCCTAGTTGTCAATGCTGAGCATTGAAGACAGCATTTCAGATAAAACTTGTTTCGTTATTGTTAAGTAATTTAAAAGCACTAGCAGCATTATACATTAAGGGGCTGTATTTTACTTTGAAATATAAGCTCTTAAAACATTAACAACATCAATATTTCTGTGTCTGTATCTAAATATATTAAGTGATTTCTAAGTGTTTTTCCCTGAAGATTGTTCACTGTTTCCTATATTAGGCCATTGCTGAGTTATTGTTGGATGTTCATTTTCAATCATTCCCTGTTTCTCTTCTGCAGTTTTTCAAAGTGGCCTTAACCTGGTGCCTTCAGTTTTTTGTTTTTGTTTTTTATACTTTTGTTTTATTTATTTATGCGGTGCTGAGCATTGAACCCAGTGCCTCGCATGGGTGAGGCAAGCGCTGTACAACTGAGCTACAACCCCAGCCCTGGTGCCTTCAGTTTTGCACTGATGGAAACTGGCAGTTTTTACTAATTGTCTCCTAGTCTTAAGGCATAGGATGGAGGTCACCAAACAACATCTGGGGGCATGCTCAGGCAATCTGAACTTTGGAGCTGATGTTCTTCACATACCCCTGCACCTTCCTAGAGTCTTTGCCTGAAATCATCCCTCAGGCCAGCTGTTTCCTGCAGTTCTATGCCTAATGTCATATTCTGAAGGAGCAGACTGTTTCTCTGTTACTGGCATTCTCATTTAACTCCACAGTGCACTGGTATGATCAAATTGTGCCAAATATGTGAGCTTAAATGTAAAAGAATAAGCTATGCAAGTGGGAAGAAAGGTGGGGTAGGGAGTTGAGAGAATGAGAGAGATTCTAATATTTGTTGAATACCTTCTAATTACCAGATGCTTGATGTGTATTATCTCATGGAATCATTGCAACGTCATTGTAAGGAAACAGTTTCCCAGTTTTGCATGTGAAAAATGTTAATTGTTCCCAGTGTTATCCTTATCCATTGAATCATAGATCCTGAATTCCCAAGTAGGTAGTTCTGGCTCCAAAGTTCATGCTTTCTACACATACGCACAGGCTCAGGAAGATTAGCTCAGAAAGAAGTATGTATTTTTATTGATGCTATTGAATACATTACAGCATTCAGAAGGCTTTATGTATAGCAGTGGTCCCTAAACATTACAATAAAGTTGTGGAACTTTGAATAGACCATCCATTCATTATTTTAGTGGAAAGATAGTAATGAAATAAGACAAGCATGTCTTTGCCCTTCCTATTGTTCCTTGTCTCTTGCCTTAACACCAGGTCTTCCTTAGAATAGCAATAAGACTTGGATTTGTGGTTTTGGCATCATCTGAGGGCAATAATTCCCAGGTAAGGAATCTGTCTGTTTTGCGTTGCTATATCAAAATAACTGAGCCTGGGTAATTCATAAAGAAAAGAGATTTGTTTAACTCACAGTTCTGGAGGTTCCTTAGTATGGCACTGGTACCTGCTTGGCTTCTGGTGCAGCCCATGTGCTGCTCCATGCATGGAAGAAAAATAGAAGAGCAAGCTGGTGCATTCAAAATGATCACATGGCAAGAGAGAAAGCACTAGGTAGAGCCAAAGAAGCCAAACTCAACAATGTGTTCCTGAGGTAGCTAAACCATTCTCATGTGTTAGCTTTTCATCACTTTCACAAGTTACCTGAAATAAACAACTTAAAAGGAGGCTTATTTTAGCTCATGGCTTCAGAGGCCTCAGTCCATAGCTACTCTGGTCCTTAGCTACTCTGTTTTGGAGGCTGTGGCAAGGCCCCAAAGGCGCCTGGAAGGTGCTAGGATTTGTGAAAAACGTAAGCTTCAAAGTTCAGGTCACTTGGGCAGGCTCCCATTGTTTTGGGGCTTGTGGCAAGGCAGAATATCATTTTGCAAAAAGAAAACCTCTTGTCAAACCCTGTAATCTGATTTTTACATTCAGATATTGTGTTTACTCCAGTCACAGGGTCTCAAGAAGCACAAGAACAACTGAATAACGTATTTAGGGTGCCCCTTTCCAGCAGATGTGTCACACACAGGCTTGAATGAAAACATCCTGTGTGTCAGCAGGAGTGACAAGTCTTAGGCCTGATTCTGCTTTCACTTTTTCTTTGTCTATTGCTTAAAATAAGTGAGCTTTATATTTTCTTTTCCCTCATCATGTGAAATCGCAGATATTTACTGGTTTCATTCTTTCTTTTGTTGCACTAACTCCCCCTCTAATGGATGGCTTTTGTTTTGAAAACAAAGCTCTACATTTCAGCTTGAATAGCTCCCTCTGATATAAAGTTGTTAGTTTTCTCATGTAATCAAGATTTCCTTTCATTTTAACTTAAAAATGATCTAGAAGATGTGAGTGATAAATTCCTGTGCAATTGATTTAAATATCCTGGTTCATTTTCATTCATGTCTGTCTACTCCTCTGGGAGAGGTGGAGACTCAGGGAGATGGTGATGCATTCCTTCTCTCCCTGCTTTCAAACATGCAAGATTAAGGGCCAAGATGAAAAGTATTTTATCTTGCTTTTTAGCATAGAAACTGCTAGTTACCCACCCAATATCCATTCTCCCTTTACTCACAGAAATCTGATTTTCTTCCCAACTGGCAATGTGCCCAGATAAACACTCTTCCTTCCTGGCTTCCCTTGGGCAGTCAATAAGATTAAGCTGAAGTCCTTGGGTGGTCTTTCAGGAAGGTTATGTAAAGCAGGCTGACTCAGCTGAGAGGTATACCTTTTTGATCCTTCCCTTCTTTCTATTTTTACCTGAAATTTAATATTTGAAGCTCCACAGCCTTGGGGATAGAAGCCATGTAGAAAGATACAATTGGGTGTTTCTGATGATGTTGGTGCTGCCTTGGCAGCATGTATTTCTGTCTAATTTAAATTGAAATGGGAGTTAAGACTTAACTTAGACATTGGAGGCTGGGAAGTTCAAGGTCAAGGTGCCAACTGATTCAATGTCTGTTGCCCATTTCCTCATTCTTACTTGGCAGTTTTGTCCTCATGGGACAGAAAGGGTGAGCTCTCTGGGTTCTCTTTCACTAGGGTACTAATCCTATTAATGAGGACTCTGCTCTCAGGACCTAATTATCTCCTGAACGCCCTGCCTCTTAATACCTTCACATTGGTGGTTAGGATTTCAACATTTGAATTTTGAGGGGACACAAACATTTGGTCTATAACAAGTGTTTATATCTATACTTCCTTCATCTGGCTTGTTTAAGCCACATATTTCAGGTTTCCATTATATGCAGAAAAACCTAATCATACCTGATATATAATTTTCTTTATTTTTCCATGGTTAAAATGTAAAACCATCCATCCTACTTCACCAGCCTCTTTACTCTGTCAATCCTACTTTGTTCCTCTTCTATTTATTGCTGGCATTCAAGAGGACATTTTCAGACAGGAAGTGCTTACCTGAACATCACATATGCAGAATGATTATGTCTAAGAATGGAGGACGTATTCATAGCTATTTTTGTTTCTTTTGTTCTTCTTTAAACACAGAATATCAAAGTAGCCCAGAGATTTTTAACAGAAGCACTCATTATAAAACTTGTATGGTATAGTTATAGGTCAAGGAACTTTTTTTTTTTTCCCACACATTCTAGAACTGAAGTCTAGAATCTACCCAGTAGCAAAGTTGAGTGGAGAGGATTAGAATGTCACATGGGTCAGGAACATAACTCCTGACCAATGATGTCAAGTAGGCTCATTCTTGCCATCAGCATTTTCCCCAATGAGTATTCCATTGACTAGTGAATGAGAAAGCTCCTTTAAGCCTTTGTTGGATGTGGGGACTCTTCCCTGCCTTCCAGAATCTTTCCAGGGAATTGATAATGTCAAAGAAGATAGAAGTCTGCTTTGGCTATTCTGGGTCTATTATTTTTCTAAATAAATTTCATGATTTTTTTTTTCTATTTCTATGAAGAATGTCATTGGGATTTTAATAGAAATTGCATTAAATTTGTATAATACTTTTGGTAGTATGCCATTTTGACAATTATTAATTCTGCCTATTCAGGAGCATGGAAGATCTTTCCATCTTCTAAGGTCTTTTTCAATTTCTTTCTTTAGTGTTCTGCAGTTTTCATTGTAGAAGTCTTTCACCTCTTTTTGTTAGATTGATTCTCAGTTTTTATTTTATTTTGTTTTGTTTTTTTGAGGCTATTGTGAATGGGGTAGTTTTCCTAATTTCTCTTTCAGTGGATTCATCACTGATATATAGGAACTATTTGATTTATGGGTGTTGATTTTATATCCTACTACTTTGCTGAATTCATGTATTATTTCTACAAGTTTTCTAGTGGAATTTTTTGAATCTTCTAAAAAATCATGTCATTGGCAAATAGTGATAGTTTAAGTTCTTATTTACCTATTTGTATCCTTTAATTTCTTTCTTCTAATTGCTCTGACTATAAACTATACTACAGAGCTATAGTAACAAAAACAGCATAGTATTGGCACCAAAACAGACATGTAGACCAATGGTACAGAATAGAAGACACAGATACAAACCCATACAAATACAATTATCTCATTACTAGACAAAGGTGCCAAAAACATTCACTGGAGAAAAGATAGCCTATTCAACAAATGGTGCTGGCAAAACTGGAAATCCATATGTAGCAAAATGAAATTAAACCCCTATCTCTCACCCTGCACAAAAATCAACTCAAAGTGGATCAAAGACTTAGACACTAGAACAGAGACCCTGCGCCTAATAGAAGAAAAAGCAGGCCCAAATCTCTACCATGTTGGCCTAGCATCTGACTTCCTTAAAAAGACCCCTAAAGCTCAAAAAGTAAAATCAAGAATTAATAAATGAGATGGATTCAAACTAAAAAGCTTTTTCTCAGCAAAAGAAACAATCAATGAAGTGAACACAGAGCCTACATTCTGGGAACAAAGTTTTGCCACACACATATCAGATAGAGCACTAATCTCCAGGATATAAAGAACTCAAAGAACTTAACACCAAACAAACAAATAGACCAATCAATAAATGGGCAAAGTAACTGAACAGACACTTCACAGAAGAAGAAATACAATCGATCAACAAATATATGAAAAAATGTTCAACATCTCTAACAATTAGAGAAATGCAAATCAAAACTACACTAAGATTTCATCTCATTCCAGTCAGAATGGCAATCATCAAGAATACAGGCAACAATAAATGTTGGCAAGGATGTGAGGAAAAAAGTATACTCATGCATTGCTAGTGGATCTGCAAATTGTTGCAAGCACTATGGAAAGCAATATGGAGATTCCTCAGAAAATAGGAATGGTACCACCATTTGACCCAGCTATCCCACTCCTTGGTTTATATGCAAAGGACTTCAACTCAGCATACTACAGTGACACAGCTCTGTCAATGTTTATAACAGCTCAATTCACACTAGCTAAACTATGAAACCGACCTAGGTCTCCTTCAATAGATGAATGGATGAAGAAAATGTGGTATATATATTCAATGGAATATTACTCAGCTTTAAGGAAGAATGAAATTATGAGATTTGCCAGTAAGTGGATGGAATTGGAGAATATCATGCTAAATGTAATAAGACAACCCCCCAAAACCAGAGTCTGAATGTTTTCTCTAATATGTGGATGCTAATTCACAATAAGAGGGGGCGCTGGAGAAGAACAGAATTAGATTAGGTAGAGGCGGGTGAACGGAGGGGAGTGGAGGAGATATAAGGATAAAAAGGATAGTAGAATGAAACAGACATTATTATTTTATGTATATTATATGACCACATGACCAATGTGATTCTACAACACATACAATCAGAAAAGTGAGAAATTATGCCCCATCTATGTATGACATATCAAAGTGCATAAATGCATTCTACTGTCATGTATAACTAATTAAAACAAATACAAAATTTTAAAAGAGAGAAGATAGAGGTCAAATTCAGCCTGAAGAAAACTAAAGGAGTGATCCAAGTAAAAACAAAATGAACAAAAAACCTCAAAGCAGTAATATCCGCGTATATTGAGGAGGTAGGGCAGGTTATTCATGTACAAATTGGAAGAGAGATGCAGGGATACAACATGTCACAGTAGCAGACAACAGGTACCCTGTCTATGCTGCATGCCTTTACTGAAGGAGAAGACACGTATAGTGTCACATGCATGCTGTGTCACCTTGCTCTGTCTCCCTCAGTGACTGTCTGGATCTTTGGTATTGAGGCCTTACATAAACTTTCCTGGTCGGCAACCCAATCTCTACCAGCACAGTCTGTTATCCTTCTAGGCATGCAGGCGCTTGGCATGCTTTAAGAGAGTAATTTCAAGGTAGAGTATAATTATTGATAATAAACACACTACATTGGACACAAGCTGGACCGGGAAAGAGTGCTATAAAAAGAAATTTGTAATGATAATGCAAGTCAAGAATGATAATATAAGTCAAGAATGAGTATTTTAACAAGATAAGCTTTTATTAAACTATGAATCTCTCATATAAAAGAACCAGGAGGGGATTATGTCAGCTTCATTTGGCATAGGCTCTTCATGATAAGAGGAACAAACATATGTAATATATATGTGCATTTTGAAGGCAATATAAAGGTCCTGGAAGAGGTCCAGACAAGAGCAAATGCAATTATCAATAGGTTGAGAAATCAGGCCTATAACAAAAGGTTAAAGGAGTTGGATGCATTTAGCCTGTAGTAGATTTACTAACTGTAAAAGAGATGTTATTAAGGAGCACACTGCCCAGTGTTCTCCCTTCCCAGAGGGGACAGAAATTGTTTAATCTGGAAGATTACAGATGGACTAGATGGACTTAGGTTACTTTGGGGGAAGCATTTCTTGAAAGTGAGCAACACTAAAGGGAAAAATGCCACCTGAAGAGGTTTGGTCACCCTGAGTTTCAAGATATTAGCCTGCTGGACATAACACAGGTTCTAAACTCACAGGAATTGGCTTTGAATCTTACTTCTTGCCTTAGCCAACATGAGTAACATGATCTTTAAAATTCTCCCACTTTGTAAGGTTTTAGAACGTAGTATTTGAACAAGTATTTAGGAGATCAAGGTGAAAATACTGTTTTCCACTTTAACTGCTGAACTGTTACTTGTTTGAGATTGTACAGCATGCAAGGCAAGCAATGTATTCCTCTTGGTATTGTTTTGTTTGTTTGTTTTTGTTTTTGTTTTTGTTTTTGGCGAAGATTTGACTCCTATAGAAAAACTGGATTCTAGCATTTTATGGCAGGTAATTATTATTAATTGATTTGATGAAGCTATAACTGATGTATGTGGATTCACACTTATACCACAAAGTAATGCAAAAGAAATTATTTCAAAATCAAAGTCAAGAAAATTAAGTATTACAGTTCACAAAAAGAAATAAGTAATCCGAACACCGTATACATAAGTCACAGCATTAATTTTCCCTGTTCTTTCTAACTGGATCTGTTCACATCCCAGGCCTCTTGTCATTACCTCTACTGTTTGTGAAACCTCTGTGCAGAGAAAACCCCTGCTCTATCTGGTCTCACTCACCACCCAACACAGGACCTCCCATGAACTCCTGTGGTGCTCCTTGAAGAGCACATTCTGGCCCGACTTGCCTGTGATATCTGGATCTTAATTCATCTCTGGTGTGTTTTTCTTACCTGAATGGTATATAAGCATGCACAGTTGTTAGGCTAGTGTCAGTTTTCTGTGTTGCCAGGGGCTGATAAGGAAGAGGCAGAAACTCCAAGAGTTGTCTATGTCCTGATTCTCATCTCCTTGGAACACTCCAAAAATCTTAGTCTAAGACCCAAGCTTTATTGCCAAAGCAGGAGAATCGGGTTCTTTGCTCTCAGGGCAGAGCTTCAGAGCACTTTCCCAGTGCTGTTGGAGTCCTGCAACTAAAAGAAAGCTATTATACACTGAGCACGTCCTGGGGTTGAGGTGCTAATCTAAGTGCTTCGTGCCATCTTCCCACCAGCGCTGTAGGTCTGTTGCTATGTATTATCGTTCACATTTACAAATAAGAAAACAGAGTTGTAGGGCTCAATGGTAGAGTGCTCACCTAGCATGCATGAGGCCCTGGGCTTGATTCCCAGTACCATTAAAAAAAAAGTCATCAAAATTATAGGAAACATGCCCAGGACCACTCAGTAGGCAGGTGGCTGAGTTAGCATCTGAACCCAGGCAAATCAGCTCCTTAACTTGCCCTCATGACCACTATGGCACTCTGCCTTTCAGTTTGAGCAGCATCCTGTTGCTGTTGAAGTAGGGCTTTGGAAGAAGAGTGTCTGGAAAATGCTTTGACACATTCTAATTATTTGTTCCTTTATTGAGGGAAAGTTTTTGAAATTCTGGAACCAGAAGACTGTCACGCTATCTTCTTAATCCTTGTTTCGTGACACTTAACTTGGAATACAGAATTTATTATGGCTGGTTACCTTGGAACTCTCTTGATTCTAAAAACAGCTTCCTGACTTGCTCTTCAGTCTATCAGAGCTGTTCTTTGTGGTACTCTTTTAACCCCTTCACGTCTTTCTTCCTGTCACCACTGCATTAAATGAGGCTGCTTCCCCACTTCAGAAATGTTTTGTTACTTGTTTAACCTAAAGAATAAGTGTATTTAAATCTCAAACTGACTATGGCCACTGCTAAGGGGAATGTCAAAATTCATCTTGATGAGAATAAATATACTTTTTCCTGTCATCTTTTTTACCTTTATAACCTAAACAGAGGTGAAGAGATGGGATAGAGAAACCAAAGGGAAGACTGAAATTCCAAAATGACTCCATGTTCTCCTATTCCAATGAAGAATCAATGGCCATTTTGTTTAGTGAGATAATAAACCTTAGACAAAGGCAAGCATGGAGCCAAATAAGGGGTTCAGACAGAGTTCTGCATAGAAGGTAAAAAATATCCCTGAACTTGAAGTGCATGGAGAACTGGAGGGGGTGGGGCTGAGCAAGAGACTGGAGCTGCCTATTAGGGTGATGAGAGAACACTGAGATGGGGTGGCAGGGCATTTAGGAACAGAAAGGTCTAAATTCAGTTGGAGGTTGTTTGGGTTAGTGATGATATAACTGCCAACTGTCCCCTGTTGTCTCAAACATGCAATAAAGACTGTGATACTTAAAATTGCTTTTTTTTTTTTTGGCAGTACTGGGTATTGGATCCAGGGCCTTGTGTATGCGAGGCAAGCACTCTACCAGTGGAGTCATATTCCCAGCCCCACGACTGTGATACTTAAACATGCCTCAAATGAATAATCTGCTGGGAGGTCTAGAGGTGGGGAGAAACCAAGTTTAGTCAATATGGAACAGAGGGAAGAAAGTGGAAAGAGAGATAAACACTACAGGGAGAACTAAAAGTCTGAAATGACTATGAGAACATTACTTCCAAGGAATTTGCCAAAAAATCTTTTGTGGGCCTGGCTTCCCCACTAGGAGTAGAGGAGTAAAGGTTTTAAGTCAATGGTTTGTGAAATCAAAGAAGTGCTCCTAAGCTTTCTAGTATTAGAGGGAACCTTAGTTATTGATCAGGATATCCAAGAAAACTGGAAAAAATTATTTCCAGACAGTAGCTGGAAAACTTGCCAGTATAAGGCCTCAAGGATGCCTGCTTGTCCATTGCAGAGTCTGACTGAGGGCCTAACTCACTTCCTAGGTCTGCACTGGGAAGCAGTCCTAGTCTTCTGTTCTAATTCTTATCATCATCATGATTTTCTCAGACTTAATAACATCTGTAGTTTAGCTAAGAACTATTGTGCCAATGTCCATTTCTTTATTGGATCATGTACTGTGGTTTTATAATGTTTTCACTGGTAGGAGCTACATGAAGGATACACAGAATTCCTCTTTATTGTTTCTCTCAAAGTCTTTTTTTTTTTTAATGAAGAATCTCTTCATTAGTTATGTTGAATCTATGTTGTGGGGCAAGAGGGGAAGCAGAGAGACCAAATAAGTTATTTGGGTATCTAACTAAGTAAGAGATGAGGAAGGCTGGGACCAAGGTGGATTGGTAGTGGAGCGCCTCCCTGCCCTTTCTGGGCTCAGCAATGGAGCAGTTTTCAGAAGGACCAGACTCCCCAGCCAGCATCACCATCTCTGAATCCTGTCTTTCACTTGGCGCTGATGTCGGTGCCACTTTCTGCCATTGTGACTACCTCATATTAAATGTGGCGCTACTTCTGTGGTCATGCCATGGATTTCTTCCTCTTCATTGCCAGGATTGTCCTGAGCCATCACAGGTCGCTGGCATCACTGTCTGAGCTGTTCTCTGCCCATTCATTAGGAAGGAAATCGCCATGTGCTCATGTGGTTTGAACTGGAATTTCTCATTGCAGGTGTTATCATGGCTGCTTCTCCCACTCCTGCCTTCCCAGGACACATGCTGGAATCCTATTGGGAAATTTCTAATTCCTTTTCTGCACTAATGGAGGAAAAATTTATTGCAGGGATAGTTTTCAATGGTGACTCTTCATCCCTCAGCCCTTCAAGACACATTCCCATTTGAGAGAAGGAAGCAAAATATCAGTATCCAAGCATTTTCCTTCCTATTAATCCAATTTCATGGTATTTATCCTCACTCTTTTGCAGGGGTATGGCAAGCTCAGTGATTTGTGGGGGAAGTACCAAGCAGAGGCTCAGTCTTCCCAATTTCCATTACCTATGGTGTGGAGGATACAGCTACTTCACCCTTATTTTTGGTGTGCCACCCTTCAGTTGTCCTTCTAATACCAGCACACCATCCCATACACATCTGGTGTATCTTTATGGTGGAGACAGACCTCTCTTGTTGATTCCTGATTGTAGCCAGCCCCTCCACAGTCCCATCCTCCTGGAGGCATATGCTGATGACTTTGTGACCATTCAGATGTGAACACATTTCCAGGACTGGCAAGCTCTGCTAGGTCTTTGATACAAAAAATTTACATTAAGCCCTTGAGCAGTTCTGGACCATTGAGTCACAACTGCAGCCTATTTCTTGGTAAGGTTATGCGAAGCCTTGTATGAATTTTGAATCATCATTGGCATTATCTCAGAAAATGGTAGGGACTTTAGCTAGTTGCTTTCCAAATATAGACTAAAACCTTTATGGAGAAATATAAAAGCATTAGCTTGATTTGAGATTCTTTCACTTTTATTTCATCAAAACAAATTCTTTATTAGTGTTTATGACTTCTAGGCACTTTATAACAATCATAAAATTGCTATTAGAAAACCAATTACATAATTTGAGAGCAACATTAAAATATATGAACACTTTACTTGTTTCTCTCCCCCAGCCCCCATATGGCTTCTGTGGTGTTGACTCTGAGAAACACATCATGGAGCCTAGAGCATCCACTGTGATCTGGTAGGTGAAGGATCCCCAGTCTTTGTGCTCACTCCAGCCTGGATGCAGTTCTTTCTATTACTCTGTTACATTCTTTGCCCTCCTGGTAAAATTTATCATAAGTCATATAATTTCTTTTTCAGATCTCAAGACAGTTGATGCATTAACATGTATAATAAACTCATCTGTATTCTAGTCACAGTCATCTGAATTATTTGCATTTATTAAAATTTTCCTATGCCTTTTATTTTTAATTTTATATTTTGTGGTGCTCACTTTTAGACACAGAGCATAGTGTTTAGTTCCTGGGATATTACTTCTGAAGGCTATCATCTTTCCCTGCCCCTTGAGATAGCAAGGAGATTTTCGACAGCACTGCATCCACTGTATGTGACTATTCATCTTTACCCATATTAACAGCATCATTGTTTTCAAAAACAATTGTTTATTTGATAACCTAAATTATGTGTAAGTTCAGTTTTACCTAAAAATTGTAATTTGAGTTATTTTTTATTCAATAAAATCAAACTTAGTTCTCAAAATCAATTATTGTAAGATAAAATATATCTGTGCCTTTGAACAAAACTGATTTGAATTGGAATCCTTACTTTGCTAATCCTTACTTTACAATCCTTAATGGCTATGTTCACGAGCATCTAAATTCTCGTAACCCCAGTTTACCAATCTATGCAATTTATATAATAAACTTGCAGGCTGCATATGTAAAATAGTGCAATGTGTGGCATGTGACAAGTACTGATGAAGTACCCGTTGTTTTTGTTAGAAGTGCAAACCCAAACTCAATGATGTGACATACGATCGCTTATAACCCATGAGGACATTTGTGTTAGACATTTAAGCCTTAAAAATTATGCAAATAGAATAAGTTCTAAGCTTAAGAAAATTGCCTAACTTTCATTAAAATTAGAAAGACAATTAATTATATTCATTCTGGTCAGAAGCAAAAGATACATCTTAGCATACTTACCATTGAGCATAATACTTTGATTTTTATGAACACATTTTGCCACATATTCAGCATTTACAATATATAGAGTATGCAGTGTTGGATCACAGTTCTCTAAATGTTTACAGTTGCAAAACACAATACTGGGGCTAGGATTGTGGCTCAGTGGTAGAGTGCTTGCCTTGCACGTGTGAGGCACTGGGTTCGATCCTCAGCACCACATGAAAATAATAAAAATATTTTGTGTCCATCTTTAAAAAAATCTTTAAAAACAAAACCAAACAAAAAAACCACAAGACTGTGTGCATCACATCCATGCATAGACAAATAGACTGACAAGAGAGGAAATGTGGCAGGATAGGGAAAAGCAGGTTTGAGAACGGACAGTCACTAGCTGTATTTCCCTTACACAAATCAGGTAGTTTCTTAGAGCTTCAGTTTTGTTCTGATCAACTGAGTTTTCCAGCATTACTTCCACATTAATGTCCCATTGTGATTAAAGAAGACCAGATTGTCTATTCAAATGTAGTCCTTAAATATTTCTAGGTCACACTCCCTCAAAACAGAATTTATTTATTTTGATTTATTTAATCAATAGCATTTGGTTTATTTAAATATGGCTTTTGAAATGACAATAATTGTGTGGTTTAGTAAGACAGCCGTATCATAAACTAACAAAATTTTAGTTCCCATTAGCAGAATAGGAACTAATAGGAAAAAGTAATTTCTTAAGAAACAATTTAGTGAGTAAACCAGACTACATATGCATATAATTTAAATAGGCTTTTAAAATGTCAGTACTAGTGTGCCCACCTCTGAGCAGCTGAATCAGAATTTCCAGGGCTGGGACTTGGTCTCTGTGTTTGTTAAAAGCTCTTGGACCCTGGATGATTCAGATGTATACAGCGGACAGACAACTGCTGATTTGGGTATATCTTATCTAAATTAAATTTACTTTTAATTAAAGTAGCCTTTTCTTTTTTCTTTTCTGCTGGAGGAGGACATCTGGGAATAAATACCTTCCTTGGCAAAAAAAGAAGCACTTTAGCAGGGAAGCCACATTTCTGTTTCTTTTGATACTGTTAACTTTAGAGTTCATTTTAGAACTGTAAACTTATAGTCATTTATTAGTCATCAGTTTCTGAAGAAATTTTGTACCTTCAAATATCAATACATAAAACATAACCCAAAATACATTGTCAACACATATATAGAATTTCAAGTTACTTAAAAGGCAAACAAATATTTCAAGTAAATATCTTTGGCAATTTTAAAAAGAAATAGATGAACAAAGGAAAGAAACCCCAAAAGACCTAGATGAATTTATCTATAGCTTATTATTCTATCATTAGAATGGTCATGCTAGTAGCCAGTGTTAATGGGCTCCAGGTGTGCCAGGTGGTATTGTAAGTGCCTTAGGGCAGAATCTAGTTATCTTTGCAACGGCCTGTTAGGTGGGTACTATACTGCCCAGTTTTGCCTAGGAGCACCTTTGAGGCACAGTGAGAAATTTTGGCTCTACAAATATTTTGTAAATATTAAAACTAGTCATTATGATTTTTCTTAACTCTAAACCTTTTTTTTTCCTCAAAAATTTCTGTGCTTCAGCAGTCTTTGTTATTTCAACATACTTGCCAGAATTTGAAATAATAACCTTAATTAGAATATGTTTTACTCCTAAGTCAAAACCAGAAGACAGGTCTTCAAACAATTGAATCTTCTATGCTGACAGGGTTAACAGTCAGAAAAACAAAGGACAAGATCAACTGGTTCATGTGCCATAGTTTTAATTGCTTTGCTTTCTCAATTCCCTCACTTTGAAGATTTGAAATTCATTTAATATCTGGAGAGTGATACTGGGAGATAGTGAGGCACAGTGCAGAGAGCACAGGGAGGAGTATGCTTGTAGTTGAGTTCTCACTTGGGAGTGTGCTTTTGCAAAAATCCCCCAGGTTTTGGGCCCTGTGAAAGTGCAATAAAATAGTGATAACAGTAGTGATTATAGTAATGAACAACAGCAATGACAACAATATCTGCCTTCACTTCTTCATATTTTCATGATCAGATATTTGTCAAAAGAGTACTTTTTGTGGTATGACATATAGATAATAGCTTTTGTTCTATTCTTTGTTATTGCTGTTGCTCTTATTATTTTATTTTTGCTCATGATTGCCACTGATCAAAAGTTGGTCTCACATGTCTAGAGCAGATGGAAGATGGGGTGAATGAGTGCTAGAATCAGGTGCCAAGCTCAGGACACTCCCATGAGATTTTAAAATCAGAAGATTTAAAGGGGACATTAAAGTATTTTCTAAAGGGAAACCTCTTAGTTAGATTTGCATTCACAAAAGAGAAAAAAGGAGGGAGATTGTAATTGGGCTTGGGATTTATAAACAGAAATTGAAATACAGAAAGCTTCTAAAATACAGGTCATTGTTGATTTATCAAATATAATGCCCAGTTTTTCACTTTTAAAACTAGTCACTTTATTTTGTTTGTTATGAGTATCTTTACCTTAAAAGCCTCTATTATGTAAGATTTGAGGATAATCTTTTCTCTTCAAAATTACTGTATCACAAAGTCTATATTCAATTATGAAAACCTCAGCTTATTAATTACTTTTTAGTGTATTTTCACTTGAGTTTGAAGGAATTCATGCTAAAATGTTGATAATACTTTGTCTTACAGTTACACAAGCTAAATATTTGCATAAAGGAGGTAGCAAACACTAAGCCTTCCAAATACGAATAATCTTATTTCCAATATATACTTCGTTATGTGTCAGAAATTGCAGTTTTCAGTTATTAAGAGTTATAAATCAGTGGCAGTCATGTTCATAACACAAATAGCAATGCTCATACCTGATTTCTCTTCCTAAACCTTTACCTCTCTAATTTTCAGGGATTAACATCAGTAAGTTAGACTCTGCTTCAATATAAAGAGAGCTTGGGCTTTGGGGAGTTAGGCAAGCTGGATTTGAGTCTGGATTTTGTCACATTGGCTATATGTTCTTGTATAAGATCATGTATTTCTGTGAACCTGCATAAAATGGGAATAATATGAAGTTGTAAGAATTGAATGATGAATATGTTGGCCTACCAGGGGTGTAGAAAGTCCTCAGTACATTTTACATGCCTACCCCATGTTCTGTCTTGTAATTAATTTCTTATAATTTCTTACATACTTTTCCTATGAAAGTAAAGGGAATGAAATTTTGCTTTGTGTTGAACCTCAAATCATCTTTCTAGTACTATGCTAGTGTTTTAATTAGCTTTTCAACACCGTGACTAAAAGATCCAATAAGAACGACTTAGAGAAGGCAAAGTTTGTTTTGGTTTTGGTTACAGAGGTTTTTTTGTTTGTTTGTTTTTTTAACTGTCATTTCTTTATTATTGCCACCTCTACTCTTCTCCCCATTCTATTATTTTTCTTATAGTTTTTAAAGGTAAAATGTACATACATTGGAATACATGGCTTTCAGCTGTAGAAGTTTGATAGAAGGATACATCATGCATGTAACTTCCACCCATCACAATAATGCATGACGTTCCCTTATGTGCCTTCCCAGTTAATACCCACAGTCAACCACTGTTCTGAGGTTACAGAGGTTTGGTCCATCGTCAGCCAACTTCATAGCTCTGGGTATAGGGTGAGGCAGAACACCATGGCAGAAGGGCATGGCAGAGAAAAGCAGTTCAGGACATGGCAAACAAGAAGGAGAAGGAGGGAGGGGAGAGAGAGAAAAAAAGAGAGGGAGGGAGGGATATATGGAGATATGCCAGGGATAAAATATAAACCCCAGTGACCTACTTTCTCCAGTCATACCCTGACTACAGTTACCATTCAGTTAATCCATTCAAGTGCATTAATCCACTGATCATGTTATGGCTCTCATAACCAAATATCACCTCTGAACATTCTTGTATTGTCTCACATGAGAGCTTTTTGAGGATACCTCATATCCAGACCATAATATTCCACCCCTGGTACCTAAAAGCTCATGCCCATTTTACAATGCAAAATATGTTTAGTACATTTCCAAGAATCCCATAGTCTTAACAGTTCCAGAATTGCCAAAATTACAAGTCTAAATATCATCTAAGATTCAAGGTAAACACTTGACTTGTGAACTCTTGTAAAGATCAAAAGTAAATTACATATATTCAATATGTGATGTCACAGAGTAAATATTTCCATTCCAAAAGGAAGAAATCAGGGCACAGAAGGAAGTGATGGGAAGCAAGACCAAAATCCAGCTGCACAAACTAGTCCTGCAGCTCCACTTGTAGCATCTGAAACATATGGCATCAAGATGTTCCCTCCAAAGGGTTTGTTTAGCTCTGCCCCTATGGCTATGCTCGCTGCAACTCACACGGCCTCTCTTTTGGCTTGATTCTGCTCGATTCCCACAGCTTTCCACAGCAGACATTCCACATTACTGGCATCTGTTAATTCTAGGGTCTCCAGCTGAAGTTTTGGCTTCCTTCTCACATCTTCATGAATCACCTTCTCAGGGGTTTGCTTCAGAAATTCTGATGCTGTTACACTTTGCATGGTCTCCCAGATTCTTTTGAAATCTCAGTGGAAGCCTCCATGATCCCTAATTCCAGGATACTGCATTTCTGCAAAACCACCACCACGTCAATATCACCAAGGTTTTCTATCATCTTGATTTTCCGTCACCTAGGCCTCCTGAGACTCTGGCTGTAGTAGCCTCTGAGTGGTTGGGCAGCACATCATGGTAAAACAACTTCCTAGATACTCTCCTGCAAAATGGTTGCCCCCATGGTGTCTTCTCAAAGGAATTTTTACTCTTCTTCCCTTAAAGCGGCAATGGGTATGGTTTTGTAAATTTCTGATATGCTCTCAAGCCATTCTTCCTAATGTCTTTGTGCAAAGTACCTAGCATCTCTTTTGTAGCTATAATCTCATTAATAACCACAACTGTCTCAGCCCAGTTTTGCATACATTTTTCTAGCAAAATTGCAAGTTTTTCAGATCTTTCTGCTCTACTTTTTGCTCCTAATTATCACATTAACCTTGGTGAGAAGCCACCAGCAATAGTCATGCCACTGCCTGGATGCTGTACTGTCTTAAAATTGCTTTTACCAGGTTAATTAGTCTACCACCTTTGAACCTAACTTCATAGAAGGATCAGGACACAGGCAAAATGTAGACAGCTTCTTTGTCAGAGTGTAACCCAAATGGTACCTAAACCAATTTCCAATAGAGTCCTCCTTCTCCTTGGAAAACTTGTGAGACCAGTCTTTACTGTTCACAGTCTTGTAGGCATTCTGGTCTTCTAAACTCCAATCAGAATCACCCATTAAACTCTGCTTTCAATATGCATCTTCAGCATGCATCTCCAAATTTTTCCAAACTCTTCCCATAAACCAGTTCCAAATGCTTCTGAACCACATGGTCAGGTTAGTCTCATCAATGATTTCACTTGCAGTAACAATTTATATATTAGTCAGCTTTGTGTCACTGTGACTGAAAGACCTGACAACATCTTAAAGGAGAAAAAAAATTATTTTGGCTTCTGGTTTCAGAATTTCCTTCTGTGGCCAGCTGATTCCATAGCCTGAGGGGAGGCAAAACATTATGACAGAAGGCCATGGAGGAAGAAAGCATCTCAGGACATGTTAATCAGGAAGGGAAAAGGGGGGAGAGAGAGAGAGAGAGAGAGAGAGAGGGAGGGATGGAGAAAGAAAGAGAGGGAGAATGAGGTGCTAGGGACAAAATATTAACCCCAAGGCAAGCTCCCAGTGACCTACTTCCTCTAGTCACACCCTACCTGACTACAGTTACCACCGAGTTAATCTGTTTAAATGGATTAATCCACCAATTAGGTTACTCCTCTCATAATCTAGTCATCTGACCTCTGAATGTTCTTGCATTGTCTCACACATGAGCTTTTGGGAGACACCTCACATCCAAACCATAACATCTAATATTCTGTATATTTCGATAACAAACATGCTATTAGTTTGATTTTCCACAGATTGGATACAAAAAATATTTGAGGATTTCAAATCTGGAGTCTCGTCCAATTACTATTTTTCTGTAACTGAATTTCATGTAGCTCTTGAATCTCTATTTCCTCATTCCCTCATAATTTTGCACATATAAGATAATAAGATCAGCTCCATGCTGATCCAGTCCTTTTGTATAATGGCATAGCCTTTCAGAGCTCCCGCTGAAGAGTGGGGTGGGGAGACAATGGGGAAGAGGCAGCTGAGGGTCATCAGCTGTCCTCTGACTTGTTCTGCCTTCTCTGAGATCTCACACTACCTGTCCTTTGGTCCCCAGCCCTTGCCTTTGCTGCCTCTGCTATTTAAATGTCTGTGAACTGATCTTGGCACAGACATATCTCTGCTGATTTGGACATCACTTTTGTCTTTTGTCTAATGATGTTTTCCTTCTGAAATTCAGACACATTCTCCGTTCAGTCCTGAACTCAGTGTTTGCTACAGGTTCTTTGTCATAGATTACCCTGAGAGGACTGTGGACTGGACTGCTCCTCTCAAACACCATCTAAGCCACTGGGCTGTCCTCCCTGCCCTGCTGGTGCGAGGTGGAACAGGTGTGCAGGAAAGTAGGAGTCCCTTGTCCTCTATTGAAACCACACACTGGCCACACTGTCACAGCCTCCTTGAGCTGGTGAGCAGCACCACTGAAGAGTTTACCTCAGAAAGGGACCCTGAGTCCCCTCAGCTTTAGGAGCATAGGTCTCTCAGAGAGCTCCTGGGTCCCCCTCTCGAGCTTTCACCTCAGTCCACCAGGCTAATGGTAGAATTTTATAGTGAATGCTTCAGGTTGTTTTTGACATTTAAAATTTAAAATACCGGCTCTTACAGGGAAATATCAATGTTTTCATGATCTTTTCTAGAAATAGGTCTGCTTTGAAGGCCAAGATGGTCAATGGCTTCATTTTTCTTGCCTGACCCTGCCCTCTCTGTTAGGCAATGGATGCCCCAGCTGGAAACACTAGAGGACTTTGAGACAACAAGAATTTCCAGAAATGATGTGTTTTTCAGATGATATTTAAAAATATTATTCTATGACTTGCACAAGTAGTATTTTACTTTTTTTCCTTTGATTTTCTGTTGTGTATATCTTTTCTTTTTACTTGCCATTCTGTCCAAGTTATCATGCATGCAGTATTCATTAAGTCTTGTGTTCAAGATTAACTATGTGCAGCTTGCAACCTCCCTATAATCCATTTACATTCTTTCTCTTAAAAGATTTTTTCTTGTAGCTTCTACATTTAATGACCACTCTTTTCCAATTGTCATCAGTTCTGCCAGAAGGGAATGTTTTAAGCTGTATTACCTGTTTAAGAAGTTGCTTTACTTTCAAAGTCCTGTGTTTTTGTTCTTATTCCTCTAAAAGCAATGTATCATTTATCCTACGATGATTCTTGTAATAGTCTCATTTTCTAGTTTTAGCCTTCAGTACCAATTATAGATCCTCAATGATATGCTTTATATAATTATTAGAGACTGAAGAGAGGCAATTTCTCAAATAGCTCTCTATTCCCTTGTGGCAGACAAGAGTTCTAATACAGCAGTGGGAGGTACAGATCGCAGCTCCCCGTTGTTAGCAAAAGCACTACGTGGTCTCCCTTAAATTATTAACAAAATACACAGACCAACCATGCAGCTTCTTGCCCTGCTTTTCCTCATTTCTCTGCCCTTAAAAATAGCCACTGCATGAAAAAGGCATTGACACATGGTTTGAATTAAAAACCTGGTCAATTTTTTGCCAGAATCTGTTGTAGAACTAACATTTCATAGTTGCAATTTTCCTGTTCATACGTGTATGCTCTTTGGAGTGGTTAAACTTCTTTAAGTCAATAAAAATTGTAGTAGTGTTTTAGAACAATGTTCCATGCATTACACTAACCTTCTTGCCTGCACTCTCTCATTTTTGGGAGGAGTGATTACCGGAGATTGAACTCAGGGGCACTCGACCACTGAGCCACATCCACAGCCCTTTTTTGCATTTTATTTAGAGACAAAATCTCACTGAGTTGCTTAGTACCTCGCTTTTGCTGAGGCTGGCTTTGAACTCACGATCCTCCTGCTTCAGCCTCCCAAGTCATTGGGATTACAGGCATGTACCACCATGCCCGGTTGCACTATTTCATTTAATCTTCACTGTTCCATGAGGTGGATACCCATTTTCCAGAAGGAATACACAGGAATTAAGAGAAACTGAACTAGTTATCCCAGGACACACAACTGGAATGCTCAAACCCAGTTTATCCTCTTCCTTACCATGTAAAAAGTGGTATCCAAACTGAGATGTCCTTTAGATTTAGACAAGACAGTATTGCGCTTTACACTATAACAACAATTGTAAACCAGGGCTTTTCTGTGCAAACAAGGTCATACATTTACCCTAACTGTACACCCTTCCTGTATGAGATTTCCATCACTAAAAAAGATGCCAGAGATCCTTCTCAGTGTCCTTTCTTCAAGGTTGGAAAGTCCCTCTTCACTAATTAGATTGTTTTCAGTAGAGAAGCCCACCTTCCATGAACGTGTTCCCTCATGCTGCACTGTGTGAACCTTGGCAGGGCTGCACCCGAGTCCCTGTCAGTTTACAATATACAATTTCAGTTTCTTTAGTATCTATCATTTGAGCAATTTGAGTACTCGGGTACTTTTGATGGGTACTGGGAAAATGAAAATGAAAAGACATGGTTCATGCCCTTAAGGAATTTATAATCCAGTTTGAAGACTAAAGTAAACAATTAGAGATTAGGATGGACAGCTCCCTAAAGGAAAGGGATTGCACAGATGGAATGGGGTCATGACTGGAAGAGTCTTCCAGGGCCATTTGAGGTTAGCCCCTGAAGGAGAGTGACATGAGTGGCTTTTTATGTGGAGAGTGGCCCTGAAGGACGGAGACCAGAGACAGGGTGAACATTAATTGGTAGTTGTTCAAGTAAGAAATGGCAGCAAGGATGGAGTGGAGTGAACTGAAACGAGTAATATACGGGGGCAGAATATGCATAACTTGGTTATTGATGAAATGCGAGGGGAGAGAGGGAAAGCCCCTTCTTCCTAGTTTTTTATTACTTTTCTTGCATGTTTTTCTTCCCCATTTCTGGAGCCAAAATTCAGTAAAGGTGTCTCTTTTTAAAAAATATTTTTTAGTTGTCAATGGGCCTTTATTTTTTATTTACTTATATGTGGTGCTGAGAATTGAGCCCAGTGCCTCACATATGCTAGGCAAGTGCTCTACCACTGAGCCACAACCCCAGCCCCTAATGGTGTCTCTTTAGTTATGAACCTCACAGAGAATGGCAGAGAACAGCGAGTACATACAGCAGCCTTGGATTTCTTGTCTGTGAAATAGAGATAATAACCCTGCTGACCTACAGAGCTGTTGTGAAGCCAGGAGGACAGCATGAGGAAGGTGCTTCTTGCACTGAAAAGCAAAACAGGATATGAGCCGAATGCATTGTTATATTAAAGTGATGATAACACTCAGTCTAGACTGTCTTGAAATTAAAAGATGGTGACGATGACCATAGTAGTAATAACAGATGATACTTTATTTGCACTTAACATAATTGATCCTGTTTTCAATGTTTCAGATGTATTCACTAATATGATTCTCATAGTAGCCTCACTTTGCAGATAAGGAAACTGAGATATGGAGAAGTTAGACAGTTATCCAAGGTTACAGATATTCAATGGGTGAAAATGGGCTTTTGTCCAGGTCTTCTGACTACTCTTAACTCTCTCTCTGTCTTTTTTTTTTCCTTCTCACATGACACACTTGTTAGATCACTACCTAGTATAATATAGTTAGTAGTTTGTGTCCAGTTTTTCAAGTGCTCTTGGAAGCATCCTGCCTGTGTACAATTTCCTGTCTACCAGCTTCTCAGGCAAAGTCCCCCTTTTAACTTATGACTCAGATGTGCTAAGATTTGTGTTGATGGAAGAGTGGTCTTTTAATCAGTGGTAGACTGGTTTACCAAGGGAGCAAAGGTAATAGGGCCCCAAAGGTTCAGGTCTCTGCTGGATGTTTAATGACAAGGTTCAGTGCCTGCTCTTCTTTGGTCCCACAGAGAAACCAAGTGGTTGCCTGTGCCTGTGAAAGCTAGCATAAGAATGTATATTTCTGGGGCTGGGATTGTAGCTCAGTGTTAGAGCACTTGCCTTGCATGTGTAAGGCACTGGGTGCGATCCTCAACACCACATACAAATAAAATAAAGATATCTATGTCTATCTATAAATAAAAAAAATGAAAAAGAATGTATAATTCTATCACTATAGCAAATACCTGAGATGACCAATTTAATAAGAAAGGTTTATTTTGTTTCAGAGTTTGGGAGCTCAGGTCCATCATTGGGTGGACCTGATGTTTTTTTGGCCTCTGGGGCAGGGCGAGGTGGGTGTGCAGCACATCCTGGTGAAAACATGTAGGGTAGCACTCCGCTCATTTCGTGAGTCTGAAGAGAAAGAAGGGACCGTGATGCCATTCTGCCCTTCAAGGACACACTCCCAATGACCTAGGTCTTCTTAAAGATTCTACTACCTTCCAATAGCATAGCTCTGGGAACCAAGCCTTTGACACATGGGTCTTTGAGGAACATTTAAGATCCAAACTATAGCTTAGAGAAAAATATAGAGAGGTAAAAGTGAAGTAAGAGGAACAAGAATAGGAATCAGCTGCCATCTGTCTAACTGATTGAATGGATGAATGAAATAAAGGAAGAAACTTAAGTACTTGCTGTGTCCTCTGCATTTTCTTAGGCCTTTTAATACCAATTATCTCAGTTAGTCCTGACAATTACTTCAGACTTTGTTGAAGAAAATACAGTGTGACCATTTTGTTACAGCTGTGTTCTTATATGTCTTTTATATCTGACAGCCCACACATTGTGATTTCAAGTTTTTCTTCTCCCTGAATCCAAGAGTTCTTACATAGATAACTTTGCCGGGAATTTTCAAGCTGTTCAGCTCTCCACAGCCTCATGGTTTATCCTTTCCCTCCTTGATATAATACCTGTTGTGGCCTTCATTTTCGCAATCCTTAGATTCTTTTAACAAGATCTTTAAAGGCTGTAAAGCTCAATGGTGTATGTAAGGCAGATAAGGTAGTTAAAATTTTTTTTCATCCCTACCAGAGCTCAGGAAAGCAACAGCATGAATAATGGGTTAAATAAAGCTCTTAAGTTATGAAAGTCACAATTATATATGCATGTAATTTTTAGCGCAGAGATTTATTAATTTGCATTCAGATCATTAGAGCCAATTAGCAGCTTCAGCTTCTCCAGCTATGCTTTAAGCCTTTTACCCTTTATTTCCTGTGTCACATCTTTACAGAGTAGTGCTTACAACTGACCTCTAGTGATAGTGTCCAGAAAGAAGGAAGTTCTACTCTAACTCCAACCCACTACTATACACGATACCCTTTTTCCTTTCCCCTCTTTTTCTGTTGGGCTTCTTTCCATTGGGGACCTTTTATTTAAAGGAAATCTACCATTCACTAGATAGTCCATGTGGAACAGTAGCTGCAGGAATTAATGATAAAAGGAAAAATGTGAGAACTCCCTTTAGTCCTCCTTCTCCTGCTTACCTGAAACACATATTATTTGTAGGAGAAGAAAAGAACAAAGGGGGATCACAAGGTCTGTTTGAAAACCTGGCTTCTTGACTTGAGTCCCTGATGAGAACTGCACCACTGACTTGGAAAGGGTGCTTATAGAGAACACATAGTAGATGAACTTAAGAAACATTGACAAAAGTCTATTTAATTTCTAAGGGTTTGCCTATGTAACGACAGGTTAGTTAATCCATTCAACAATCTTTTTATTTTTTAAACCAGGGATTGAACCCAGGGACACTTAATCATAGCCCCACCCCACCCCCACCCTTCCTTTTTGTATTTTATCTAGAGACAGTGTCTTGCTTGAGTTTCTTAGGGCCTCACTAAGTTGCTGAGGCTGGCTTTGAACATGCAATCCTCTTGCTTTAGTCTCTCTTATTTGACAATCTTTCAGCACTCATTTGGCTAATCTTTAGCTGATATTAATTGGTTTTACATGGTCTGTCATGTGCTACTGTTTATTTTTCATAGCTGGTGTTTTCTTCCTGTGCTTTTGCCCCGTTCAATTGCAATATAAATTCTTTGAGTTGGAGGCAAGACAGTCTGTTATTTCATAGTAGGCATTGAATTCTTGGACATAATTTAAAACGTAGTCAAAAGAGTCCATCACGCCCACTCTGGTTCTTTGTTCTCTGGCTATTCTTGTGATCTCTGCTCACACTGCTGAGAATGGACAGGGGGATCGCCCCACTATGATGTTGACCCATGTGAGTGTTGACCAATGAACTCCAAGTCAAGGCACTTTACCTCCACTATGTCCTCAGTTTTGTCATGATGTATTCTTTTGAATGTTAATTTTATGTGTATTTAATTAAGCACGGCTATTTCTGTACTTTGTATCATAAAGCTTTCACTCACACATCACCTCTGTTTATTTTAGCATATGCTTTGATCACCTACAATCTAGAACATGTATGTTCTCAGGCTCCATCTGCTTCTTCCCTTGCACATTAAATTCTTTCCTGTTTACACCTGTCCTTAGCTCCTCCCCTCCTTTGCATGTCCTGACCATCCTACCTCTTTCCTTCATGATGTAGATTTTGCTTTGTCTCAGATTGTGTGGCCTTTTTCATATCAGTTGGTCTCTGTGCCTTATCATCCAGCTATCTCATTTCCTTCTTTCTCCCCCACCATCTTAACCACTTGCATTCCTTAAAGTGGGTCTTGATGTCAACACAGTGAATACTGCCTACCATGAGCATTTCAACATCTGCTTAATTGGCTTCACTCTTCCTCACCCCAAAGTTGGCTCTCAAGTCCAGATCTTAGATACACTTCCCCCAGCCTCTCATACTCTGCATGCATCCCTTTATTATAGCACTAACCATGCTGCCTTCCAGTTGCCTCATCTGCTTTATACTGCTGCACCTAGCCTAGTGTTTGGCACATGAGCTTCAGAAAAGTGCATTGAAAGCTCAACCATGAAAAAGTGGATGAAAGAATGAAATGAGTGAATGAAAGAGTCTTAGGACTTGCCATTCAGTCGGCCACTGCCCCTGGATTCTTTCTGCCTTTGTTTATACTCTTCACTCTTCCATGTCTATTTCTCCAACTTAACATGAACCATGAGGTCAGGGATTTTTGTCTGCTTTGTTTTTGCTATATCCCTACTGCCTAAAACAGAGTCGGATGGTTACTCTGTCGTGTTTGTTTAATGCATGGTGAATATACAGAACCTCGTCCCCACTCCTCAGCTGTCTCTCACATTTATCTTTACTTTCTCCCCTATCTGACTCCTGTCTCTCCAGTCTCACTTCACTAACATCACTATTCTAACTTATCCTATATTTTTCCCCCTTCCAAGCCTTGGTTCAGCTTGTTTCCCTGTCTGGTATCTCTCTTCTCCCACTCATTTCTCCTCAGTGAAGCTCTTCCTTCAAGCTCAGCTCAAATCCTACTTCCTCAAGAAGCCTCCCCAGATCCCCCAGTTGAAACGCACTCATCCAGGGTTCTTCGGTTCTTTGTTCCACCCTCATACCCTGTTTCAGTCTTCCTTTGTGTCCTAAGGAGCCTGAAGTGTAGGGCTCATTCCCTTCCTATTCCATAGCTCACCCTCCAGGGGGTGCTTAGGGCACCTTTTGTAGCCAGCTGAATCTGAACCTGAGAAGGGTCTTCACCAAGGTCACTCATAGTTCCTTTAGAGTTCTGAATCCTGCTTCCTAACTGTAAACTAAGTGATCTTTCAAGATGGCAAAGCACCTTAGAAACTTTAAGCTCTGTTTTAGATAGAATTATAATCCTTTGTTATAATTCTCTGAAAGTGTCTATAATGGATCACAATGTAGAGTAATCAAATTATTTTAATTCCACATCATTTCTCTCACTTTTTAATCCATTATTTCTTTTATGACTCCTTCACTTAATTTTTTGTAATCTAAGATAAATTTGTAAGCATAATTTCACTCCATTTTCTAATCTGACAATCTTTCTGCCAAGTATGTTTTATGTGTGGGTAAGAGAGAAGAATAAATATGTGGCATGCATTTGGAATGCCATTTTCTACCTTACAGACTAGGAAAGATGCTTTCCATTATAAAAAAAATATGCAAATTAGGGAATTTGCAAAAACATAAGTGTATGTTCTATGAGAAATAATGTTAAATAACAGGTAGTATTAATTTATTTTGATTTTTGGCTATAGCCACTTTTGAGAAAAAATTATTGATTGTGGCTTTATTTAATAGGATGGAATAGAAACTTAAAATTATATGTGAACTTAGATATGACTTGACTTTTCCTATATTATCAGAACCATTGCACCCTTTTTTGATAAATATTTAATAATGCCACCTTAAAATAAATGTCACTGGACTGGAGCTGTGGCTCAGTAGTAGAGCACTTGCCTAGTATGTGTGAGGCACTGGGTTTGATTCTCAGCACTGCATATAAATAAATAAAGTCCATTGACAACTAAAAAATTTTTTTTAAATGTCACCAATAATATAATTAGCATACATGGATTTAAAAAAAATCAACACAACACCCTGACTGAAAAACAAAGGCAAAATAATAATAAAGTAATACATAATAAAACTATATATTTACATGTAAATAAGATTATATGTAGTATATAAAATTAAATCTCACATATATTTGTATGTGTATGTATTTATTTATTATTGTCAGCATATAAATACTTAAGCAGGACTCCTCTGGAAGACACAGTGGAGTCAGATACTTGCCCATATATGTAGAATCACAATCACAAAATGCTGTTGGACACAAGTGTATTTTATTGGCAAATTCATTGCCAGAACTGATCTATATAAATGGTATGTTTTTTTTTTCCCAAGTGGTGACCATCGTTCATTAAGTTCCAAATGAGGCAATTTCACTAATTCAAGCACAGTCACACCCATAAAAAGATATTGAAGCTGCATTCTTGGAGAAAGCAGTGTATATTAAACTAGCATAAAGCTGGGAGCAGTGGTGCACACCTGCAATCCCAGAGACTCAGGAGGCTGAGGCAGGAGGATCATGAGGTCAAAGCCAGCCTCAGCAACTTAGCAAAGCCCTAAGCAACTCAGCGATACCCTGTCTTTAAATATAAAAGGGGCTGTGCATGTGGCTCAGTGGTTAAGTGTCCCTGTGTTCAATCTCTGGTACCCCCTCCAAAATAACATAAAATAGCACAAAACCCAAAGTAGTACTTTGGAGTTACATGTAAAAAAGGAGTTAATGTATAAGCTTAAATAATTTTACAAGGTATCTGTTGGATATTGGAGTGTCTTTGGGACTTTTGAAGATTTGTGCAACATGGAGCCATTTTTTTAATAGAATTGTCCCATTTACTTATACCTCTGTGAGTAGCTTTGTCCACCAAGTGCCCACAATATTGGTCCACCATCATTGTCATTCCACTTCTCCATGAATGTCCTGTTGCCATCTACTGATTGGTGTCTCAGTTTTGAATCTGTGTCCTACTCCTACAGCCTCCTTATGGAATTTGAAAACCAGAAGAGTTAGAGATACCTGAAACTATTCACAAACCTAGTTGAGGTTCATGGAACTCTTGAATTGCTTGATGGCTTTGCTGTGTCTGTAGCTACTCTGCCTATCAGAAACATAATTATGAGAAAATGCAGAATCAGGCTGCCTTGGGCTTGAACCTATCACTTGATAAACTTAGACAAATACTTGTGCTAAGTAATCTGTCTCAGCCTCAGTTTCTTCACCAGTAAACCACGTATCATAATAGAACCTAACTCATAGATTTGTTATGAAGATTACTCATATATATAAAATATATAAAAACTGCTTGAAATAGAGTAAGCTTTTGTTAAAGGATAGCTATGATGATGAAGAAGAAGATGACGATGATGGCGGCCATGGCATTGATAGAGATTATTCAAGTGTTTATCTTTGATTTTATTTCTTTCTTAACTAGAATTTTTTTCTCCCTTTAAGCTGCTAAATCTCCTCAATTTTATTCCAGGTTGAATCTCATTATCACTGTTGCAGATTCTTTTAAGTGCCCATACTTTTCCAGTTAACTAATACTAAAATTTAAATTGCCTGACAGTTGAAATCTTTTCTTCATGAATGCACTAGAGATTTGCATACATGACTTTAAATGAAGATATACTAATAAAAGCCTTTTTCATGGGTAGAGAAAAAATATCTACATTTTATTGCACCACTATTTTTTGAATGAAATACTTTCTTTTACTTTTGCAGAGGCTGAATTCCCAGAACTTAGCTGTTGTAATGATTACTTTAGTAGCACACAAATTCTGTATTAATCTCTCAGCAGTTTTCTGAGTTAAGTGCATTTTTATGCTTGGCAGGATTAGGGTAGTCTAGGAAAATTAGTTTTCTTTTCTTATTACTTCTCCCGTTTATTTTGTAACCAGTTAAAGCATTACAATATGATGGATGATTGATCCAAGAAAAACTGCAAAATTGCAAAGTTAAGGGATAATTGGCAGACGGTGGTTAAGCAATGAAGTCTTCTACTACCTTTCAACAGCCTTTAAGACAACCTCATTATTAAAACATATACACAAGCTAAATTCTGGATGTGCATGGAATTTAATTACTGACTAAGTAGCAATGATGCCAAGTTTTATTTTTATGGTGGATGTGTAATGTTTGTGAAGCAGCCCATGGAATGCATGTGCCCTAGCAACCACAGAGGAACTTGCATGAAGATGGGATTTTATAGCTAGGTAGCCACATCTGGGCCACTTCCTACTCAGTTAACAGGGAAGTTCAAAGGAGTACATTCAGTTGTACGTTCCTGGAAATCTAGCTCAAATATATATTTTGGTGATGGAAATTAAATCCTATCTTATGATGACATTACAAGAGGTGAGCCAATTGTTTTCTAAAAAATGCTAAAGTCTCATTTTGTAACAAATGAATATTACGAACTTCAGTTTTGGATGAGACTGGTCAAGCTAATGAATAAACAAGACAAGGTGAGCTAAGAATAATATTTTATCATTCTTTTGTTTATTTAATTATATTTAAAACAATTTTTTAGTTGTAGATGAAAACAATACCTTTATGTTATTTATTTATTTATTTATGTGGTGCTGAGGATCAAACCCAATGCCTCACACATGCTAGGCAAGTGCTCTACCACTGAGCAACGATCCCAGTCCCTTATTTATTTAATTATTATAATATTTTACAAATGTTTATTGAATACTATGTGTGGGGCACTGTGCTAGGTGCAAAAAATATGAGATAGACACAGTTCCTACTTTCTCACATCTTATTGCCTATTTTGATAGGATTGACTTTTGAAGCACACACGAAGTATGTATGCATGAAACGTAATGTCTTCAGATATGAATATAGTGACCATCTCATGGAATATAAACTAACAAAAGTTTAAAAGTCTAAAATCTTAGCTAAATATAAAAGGATCAGCATTGTGGCACATAAATTACACATTCAAGGGGCTGGGATTGTAGCTTAGTGGTATAGCACTTGCCTCACATGCATGAGGCACTGGGTTCGATCCTCAGCACCACATAAAAATAAATATATTGTGAAAAAAAATTACACATTCATGGAAGCAATGTGTAATCATAAGATTCTTGTCCACAGACCTTTATTGAATAGCACCTATGTAAATGTACTGGACTGGAGATCAATGGATAAGTGCAAAGCCTGGCCTTGAGGAAAAATACATATTCCATGAAAATATGTATCTATATATTTTTCTTTCTAGAAAGGACTGGTACTTTAAAAGTTTACAGCTCTCAGGTGTTACCTTTGCAATCAGATGTCAAAGCTTTTAAATTTCCAAAAGAATAACTGATGAGCCTGTATCTTGAAATAGCATATATCTCCTCCAGAACACATACTGAGGAGGAGAAATGTCCTTCAAGAATCTTAAGAGGTTCTTTGTAGTGGAACTTGTTTTCGCCCAAAAGCAAGTCAGAAAAGATCTCAATGTATCTTTTGGCAGTGGTTTTAAAATATAGAAGAATATGATTGAAGTTTTCAATAGAAAACTGAGCTGCAATGCTCTGCTCAGTGAATATGATATAAATTATCATGCCATTATGAACGCCATCTTCCATCTGTAAAACAGAGGAAATACATGAGCATCATAAAAACACTTTTATCAAAAGGATTTTATATTCGTGACAGTGTCTGAAAGCAAACACAAGCTTTTCCAAGAGATCTTTAACTATTTTTGTAGAGGAATCACACTATCAAGGATTTATGATAAACTGGAACAAAATATAAACTACATTTTAATTTGGACTGTAACTGGGATATTTTAGTAGATTATTTCAGGCAGGTATTCCATATTAGGTACTGATGGATAAAAAATGAAAAATAAAATTGGGAATTTCAGCACACCCTTTTGTCTATACCAGATCCAGCATGGTATGATGGTATCAAGACTCAAAGTATTCCAGCAGTGTAAACTTCTGACTAATGATGTCTAGACATCTGTAGGATAATATTTGAATATGAAATCCATTTTTCCAGCATCACTGTGGCAGATTTCATTTTCCAAAGGTGAATGCACCAGTATCTCTATCCCACCTGTTCTTCTACATTGTGACTTTACCAGTTCCTCTCTAGACAGTGGAGTATGATTCACCTCCTCTTAATCCCACATATCTTGTGACTACTTTGACCAACAGAGAATACTGGTATCACTTCCAAGATAGGGCATAAAGGGCAATACACTTTTTTTTCCTCATATTTTTAAATATTTGCTTTGGGACTTGAGATTACAAGTAACAAGTCTGATTGCCCTGAAGCCATGCTGCAGAAAAAGGCTACTTACAGGTGCTCTAGTCTGTTGGCCTAGTTTCTGAGTTTTATCAGCCCTGGCAATGTAGAAGATAAAGGAACAACAGATTGCCACAGAATTCTAGCCCTCATCAATAAGTCACCCTTTGACTCTTCCCTAAGAAGTGTCATCTCTTAGAACAGAAAGAAGTCCCCTCTGTGCCTTGTTAAATTTCCTGACCCTATTATTGTTTTAAGTCACAAGTTTTGGGGTAGTTTATTTTATAGCATTATTAACTGAAAAGATCAACAGCATTATAATGGCAAAGCATTATTGTTAGCTGCAGTGTAATGCCTGAACGGTCTTCCTTCTGGGTAGAAGCAATATTTATTGAAAATGTTAGAGAAGAAATTTGCATATTTAGGGTAGACATCATTACAGCAACTGCCATAATTTTGCATCAGATGTTCATGTGTGTGTGTGTGTATGTGTGTGTGTGTGTGTGTGTGTGTGTGTGTGATATTGGATGGTGCCTGGACATCCTTTATTAGTACATACAGCTCTTGGGTTTCCTAGAATTTATCAGTTTAGACTTTTAGCTGGAAGAAACTACATCATCTTTGACTAATTAATCATAAAATGATTTTATTATAAGGATATTGGGTAGAGCACAGAATTGTGGGGAAAGCTAGTGATTAAACCTTTAAGAATGATAGCATCTAAGTTGATAAGAACAATCCTAGAACCACACATCAGAACTGGCCTGATGAGGAAACCATATCTGCTGAAGTGGCCCAATGGACACTGGAGGACACCCCTAAGCTGGGGGCCCCTTATCCATGTTAGCAAAATTGGCTCCTCCCAAAGCTTCTCTTTTCAAGTTGCTTGTTTCCAAACCGAAATTTCCGAAGCATATAGCTCACCAGAAGACCTACTCCAAGTGCCTGTATTCTAGGTGCAAAATTGTCTAAAACTTGTGTTTTCTGGATTTTGCCGTGATGAAGCCCAATGAATAAGACAGCGCATGTTCTAAGCATAGTTAGTGTGTTTGAAAGCTGCTAGGTAGGTCGGAAACACGAGAGTTCTGTATGAGATGGGACACATTAAGAAAAAGCAGTCTAGCTGGCCATAACTAAAAGGATCATATTATGGGGTGCCAAAATGCCAAACTGAAGACAGCTGATGGAGTACTGAGATCCACCTCTACGCTAAGATATTAAATTTCCTACCAATTTATATAGGGCAAGAAAAATCCTTCATTCCAGTATGACACTGCTTAATCTTATTTTAATTTTAAGTCTCAATGAAAAGCTTCTCTCTTCCAATTTAGAGATGAGGAGAATCTTATCAAAAGAGATGGACTAAATCAACCTAACTTTGCAGTCTTTACCTTTTACACGGGGTGGGGGTACTTCTTGCCCATCAGCTCCTATCTCCTGGCACATGATGAGCCAGTAACAGCAATGATGGCCATGGAGATAAGACCGACATTCGCTGAGTGCTTCTTTTGTGCCAAGTACTCTTTGAAGCACTTTGTAGGGATTTTTTTAAGTCCTTACAACCTGGGAAGTGGGTACCTATTATTATCTCATTTCACTGATGAGGAAACTGAGGCACAAAATGGCCACACAATTAATAACAGTCAGTACTGGGATTTGCAAAAGAAGACACTAGGTCTTCTTTTTTAAGCACTAATAGGGATTTTAATAAGTTTCTTGCTGTTTGTGCTTTCTCTCTATTCCTAAATGAATTCCAGGAATATATAGCTCTTATCTGTTGGCCAGGAGAAAAAGAAATATGTTCCAAAACAATTTTTTGAAGGTTTTCATAAGGTGGTCCTGTACAAGAAAGGAAAACAGGCAAGAAAATTGTACTTTTGCCGATCCTTCAATAATCCATGCTCCAGACCCTAACGGCTAAGAAAAAGGCTCAGGGTACACTCTTTCCTACAATCTACAACAATTCCAGTAGCAGCTTTCAAACCTGTTACTTTGTTTAATCTCCGTGTCAGTCTGAAGAAATTTATCACTAATTACTTGCATTTTACATGTGGGGAAAAAGATGAGTCTCAGAAGAGTTATGTATTATGAGCAGGTTTTGTATGCAGATCCCACATTCTCAACCACTGTGTAAGCTATGATCTGAAGGTTCCCAGAGAAATGCAATAGTTCAGCACCATGGGACAAGGCCACAGAGCCACAGTGTCCGGGAGACACAATCGCTATGCAGCCTTTGGAAATGGAGTGGGTCTTTATGGAGTAACATACAGAGGCCGTGATCGTAGATACTAGCATTTATAAACAGTTTACCTCCTTTTGGTCTTTTTTTTTTTTTAATATTTTTAGTTGTAGATGGACACAATACCTTTATTTTATTTATTTGTTTTTATATGGTGCTGAGGATTGAACCCAGTGCCTCACCCGTGAGAGTCTAGCACTCTACCACTGAGCCATAACCCCAGACCATGGTCATATACCAGTCTTATTGGTCTGATGGTACTTGGTGCCAGTAATGGGATCAAAACCCAATTTCTATCTCTATGTTCATGCTTACATTTGGCTAACCTCATAAAAGAAATAATTTCTGAAGTCAGGCTAGGTACATCTGGAAAAATCAGAATGAATAGAGATAACACTTCAACATTAGAACCAAATATAACGAATCTCAACCTAACATTTTAAACTTTCATACTGTATCAGACTAGATGTTCTGTGGAGGAACAGCATTATCTCCATACATTTCTTCAGCCTATTTTTTTTCTCTTGGTCCACTGCCTGAGATGAAATTCAGATCCCAAGTTTACATCCTACTTAGTAATACCCCTACGATTTTTGCCTTAAAAATGCCTCCCTTCAGCTACACAGTTAGTCCTACAATTTGGCAAATAGATGCATATTTGCACCAACTCTTCCATGAAATGTTTATTTTTGTGAGAGACTTACCAGATTCCATGTCCAGTTGCAGAGTCTCAAGATCACTTTAAAGCAATGGTTTTCAAGCCAGATAATTCTGCCCCACAGTGGATGTTTGGCAACATCTGGAAATATTTTTTGTTGTCACATGGGGAGGGTGCTACTGGCATCTAGTGGAGAGAAGTCTGGAATAATGCTACACATTTTACGTGTACCAGGCAGTCCCCAACAACAAGGAGTTATGTGCTCCATAATGTCAGTAGGGCAGAGCTTAAAACCTTCTTTGGATGGTTTTCTCTGGATCCTTTCTTTCTCTCTATGTCTGTTAGGCACAGTTACAGAATCTGGATTTGATGCAAAAGGGACAGTAATACCCTTTGGTTTTTCAAGTCCTGCAAGACAATTCTTGGAAGTTTTGGATCTGTATGTGCAGAAGATGTCTGAGCTTAAGTGCTTTCTTTCCTTCCTTAAGTTGCTACTAATGGCTTAGGGTCCCTGGACCTATGTGATACGTTTGTGTCTTAATTGTTAGTTTGTACTTGTCCTCAACAACACACATCTGTCACTTTTCATTCCACTCAACTCTTTGCCATTTTCTTTGCCATTTATGCTCATCAGCTTGACACTTCCTTATCTGCAATCTGGAATACTTTATGGCTTCATCAGCCAGATGGTTTATATTTTTTTAAAAAAAATGTTAATTAATGTCAGCCACAGAGACCTTGTTGTTAACTTCTTTTCATTTAGAGAAATTATACACTTATCTTTCCTTCTTTCCATTGCTTTACAGCAATTTTCTTTCCTTGACAAGTCATGCAAATTACTTGGGAAGGTATATTCACAAGTTTCTCTTGGCCACAAACAGATTTCAACCTCTTAAAGAATTTTAGTGGATCAACGAAGCAGTACTTCACCCAGCAGAAACCACTACTGCTTTTCTACCCAGCAGTAGAGCTCACTTATGTGGCCGCAGGTTGATGAAATTCAAGAAATATTGATAATTCAAACACAGGTCAGTGCGCCAGGCTGTAGGAGACTACAGATGAAAAAGAAATTGCCCCCACTAAACAGCTTAAAATCAAGTTAGAGTAAGATATGTAAATATATAACTATGAGACACTATAGAAAGAGATGTCAGAGAGATGCAGAGTTTTGATGGTATGTCTGGAGCACCGTACTCACAGAGCCTGTCAGCTGTGCAGGCTCTGATCAAGCTACTGATCTAGACCTCTGGAGCCCATATTCAGGATCAGAATCATGCTGACAATCTTCTATGTTCCACTCTTTCACCCTAAAGTTCCCTGAGACTCAAAAGTGTATTACATCTCCTCCAGGTAATTTATTTATGTCTAGTTTGTTAAGTTGATGCAGAAGATCATGCATTCTTACCATTATTTTGACCTCTTGGCTTTAAAAGGTGATTTTAGTATTTGGATTTTCCTAATAACTACTGCTGTTAAAGATTCAAATGAAGTTGTTTGTTTGTTTTTTTTAATTTCTATGTTCTTTGGCGTTACCATTTGTGGGGAGGGGTGCAGATAATTTCCTCTTCTTTCTGTTCTTGAGGTGGTACTGTAGAAAGATTATAGGCTTTGGAGTCAAACATACCTGGATTTGAATCCCAGCTATAACTTTCTATCTCTGTGAGAAACATTTCTAACTTCATGGAATTGTGATTTCCTCTTCTGGACAGACAGAATAATAACATCTACAATTCATAGTTTTGAGAGGATAGTTGAGGTTACATGTAAAATCCTTGCCAAACGGTGCCTCAGTGAGTCCTCTGCTTACTTATTTATCTCCATCACATAGAGGATGTTTCTAAAGGAAGCTGACTCCTTCCTCTGTCTCAGTGGTGGCTTCTGTGGCTTCTCTTTATCAGTAAGAAATTTCCCCCTCTTAAGCCCTGCTGTTTCTGATCAACAGCATCAATTTCCTCCTGATCCTCTGATGAGGTATATTTAATTTAAAATTTTAACTAGCCCCATATTTTACCTGTTTTTTTCGCTTAAATAGAGTGAGGTCCATGTTGAACTTTTACAGTCTTGTTATAGCCCATACATGGAGATTATCTGAACCTATTGTGATCCCATCTTTTTTTTTTTGGTACCAGGGATTGAACTCAGGGGTACTCAAACACTGAGCCACATCCCCAGCCTTATTTTGTGTTTTATGTAGAGACAGGGTCTCACTGAATTGCTTAGCACCCCACTGTTGCTAAAGCTGGCTTTGAACTCGCAATTCTCCTGTCTCAGCCTCCCAAAGTGCTGGGATTACAAACATGAGCCACCGAGCCCTGCTGATCCCATTTTTTACTAATCCTAATTACTAATTTTTGTTCCTATATTTACATTAGGATTAAGTATCATATTCTTCCTTTCATGTAGAACTGAAAACTTAGTATTGTTTAAAGACAAACTCCTTTTTGCATATGTCCCTGTAGGAGATTGTTTCCTGTTCAGCTCTATATTTGACTCCATGGTCTTTACTGTATAAGCAGCAATGTATTAAGGGCTTTCACAGTCACTAACTCACAACCCTATGAAGTTATGTAGTATCTTTATCAAGCACAAAGTTCTTTAAGACCAGATGTGTTTTTCTGGTGGATTTATTTTTAATTAAAAGTGTCTACAGAAAGTGGGTGTTTTTTTCCTGCTGTTTTCTAAACAGATGACATTATTAATCAGTTTTTTAAAGGATGAGCTTTAATATTTTTTATTATATGTTGAATGTAGATAATTATAACATATGTTTAAGGTTTAAAGAATAAATAATATAGTCTACTCATCAATCAGCTTAAACAATATGTATAACAAGTACATTCAAAAGCTCCTGTGGCCCCTTGCCTTCCATTTGCTTACCAAGCCTTGCTCAGGATAATCTCTAAAGGTTTAAACTTTATATATTTTTAATTTGCAGTGAAAGCAATGGATGCTAATTCAAAGTTTCAAGCTTGTCTGGTATTGAATAATTTCAGTGAAGGGTCACTAGTTTCAGTCCAGGAAGCACAATTTTGCTTTTTTTTTTTTTTTTTTTTAAATGCTGCTTTTTCTTTTAAAAACAATTTAGGAGATATCCTCTTTCCCCCCCATAGACTTATAGGCCATATATCATCTATATTTTTTGTTTTGTTTTGTTTTCCTGGACAAAATGCTGACACAAAATCCACCAAGTTAGGGACATCTATAAAAGTCAGTCCCTGGAGGGGGTCAGAAAGATCTAGCAAAGGAAGTCTTTCTTATTTTCTTGTTTCTGTACACAGATCCCTGCGTACAAGTTATGTGATTCATTTAAATTTCCTTCTGTGGCTTTACATTATGAAAAGAAGAGTTACACATTGAAAGAAAAGATTAAATTTTGGGAAAGGAAAGAAGGAGAGGGGTTTGGGTAAAAAGATGGAAATAAAATTGCTAAAGAAAGATTGTCATCCAGGAGTAAAGAAAGATAAGGATGTAGATGTGTAATGATTTGCTTTAAAATTTTCAATGTCAGAAGAGAAAAGATTATTACTTTTTTACTCTGAAGATTACAAAAAGAGAGAAAGAGAGAGAGAGAGGGAGGGAGGGAGAGAGGAAGGGAGAGGGAGGGGTGTAGCTGGATGTTTGGACGGTTGGATGCAGTAATGAATAGATACAGTGCTGACCTTTTAAAGCTGTTTGTGTGAAATTAAGGATATTCTTTTGCAGCTAGAAATGAACCTATTTCTATCTATGCAAAAAAGCTACAGTGAAGATCTGCTGCTCTAGGAAGGCCATTTAACTGTCTTTCTACTTTTAAGATATTTTTACCTTTTTATAAAGGAGAAAGTTACAATTTTGAGGAAATGAATGACATTCTGTGATTAGAACACCTTTTTAATCATAAATTTTATTATAATAAATTTTCATTCAGTAGAAGGACACAAATACTCAAGAATGTACAGCCAACATTTTTTGCTAGTAAAAATAAAGTCAGACTCCAGATGAACTTTACATGTTGGATTTTAGAACAATAATTTTCTTGCCGTGTTCTTTGAGCTAAAATGTTGAAAGCCAAATTTTCAACTTGCTGGGTTTTTATCTTTTATTTCCCTAATCCAGATGTTCAATTATTCTCCTACTCATTGAACATAGCAGATCATTACTTTTCATTTGAAAATTAACTGTCGGTCTGGGACATCTACAAACAATACAGTTACTTAGTCACTGAAGTTTTAAAGGAGCATTTAAATTCTTCAGCACTTAAGGTCAAGTTACCTTATAGCACATTTCATTAGAAAAGAGATCTACAAGTCGGGCGCTGTGGGGCAAGCCTGTAATCCCAGAATTTAGTGAGACTGAGACAGGAGAATCGCGAGTTCAAAGCCAGCCTCAGCAACAGCAAGGAGCTAAGCAACTCAGTGAGACCCTGTCTTTACATAAAATAAAAAATAGGGCTGGGGATGTGGCTCAGTGGTCGAGTGCCTCTGAGTTCAATCTCCAGTACAAAAAAAAAAAAGAAAGAAAAGAGATCTACATGACACTAATATGGTTAATAGCTCCAGCCTGTATAGGCTGTGTGTTTCAAGAAATATGCCATAGATGAGAGATTTAGAATCACAAGTTTTTGAAACAGCTAGAATTTTCTGGATTTGGGAAAAAAGGAGCTTGATAAAGGTCAGTGCCTTGCAAAATACTATAAATAGGTTTTTAAAAAAACATTGTTCTATATAGTCACATCATGCTATTGATAGCTGATCACTATGGATCTAGTTCAGAATTCAAAAACAGGCATTGAGTATTAGGTTAACATAATAAGTATAAGACTGTCCAGAGTGATCAGTCATGTACTCAGAAATCATTATATAGCATAGATACATGTCAGAAAGTAGACAGATGAAGGAAGGGAGGGAGGTACTTAGCTGAAATCAATTCCTTTCTGCTGCAGTGGAGGAGAAGCCATGGGACTAGGTTGGTGCACATGAATGCAACCTGCATGGGGCCTCCTCGCTGAAGCTACTCTGTCAGTGGTGTGATTCAGGCAGTTGAGCAAGTGCTCACCACAGATGGGAAGGGGAAGGGTATTCCAGCCCAAAGAAACTCCCTTCTCTCTGCTCAGAACCTTCTAGTGGTGGTGTTGCTCCTTTAGAAGAAAATTCAAAGGACTTATCTACCCTGCCTCACCAGGCCCCTCTTCAGTGCTGTTCCATGGGGATTCTGAATCTCTGCTGATCTGAGGGTTGCAGTCTGTGAGGAGATAGGTAAGATGCTGTATATCAGTAGATGTTGTTGTGACATTTCAACTGTATTTTATGAAATTACTGATATGAAGTGGATCAAGAAAAAAGAGACAACCACATCTTTACCACAGAGCATTTGAGGAACACTGCCCTGTGTACCATGGTTCCCACTTTGTCTTCTGGTCTCCATTCCTATCATTCTCCCCTTTGATCCTGCCGGCGCTCTGCTGGGCCTCCCAGCTATTCCTTGCGCACCTGCAAGCATGCATGTCTCACCACATCTGCACTTGCTTTTCCTTCTGCTTCTCCGCTTGGAATGCATTTCCTCCATGTCACTCTATCCGCCCCTCCCAATCTCTGTTTAGATGTTATCAGAAAAGCCTTCTCTGATGACTTAAACACACCTGCTTCATCACTGTCTCCTTACCTTTCTTTATCTTTCCTCTTATAAATTATTAATCCCAGATACTGATTGATAGACTGATCAATTATCTCAGCTTTCTAGAAATCAATTCACAAGAACAGGGACTTGTTTATCTTGTTCATTGCTATATTCTTAGCTTCTGAAGCTGTATGTGATACATAGTGGATCATCATAAATATTTGCTTAGTGCCTGCATGCTTGAATGAATGTCAGGATCAATTTCAGTAAGATTAAAAAATGCAGAAAGTAATTTAATTTGTCTAGAAAAGGGGATAAGAAAAAGAAAGTCAACTGGAGTTTTGGTTAGATGAGCTAGAGGCATATTTTGGTTTTAGACTTTAGAACATATAATACAAGAACTTTCCACTTTTTCTGAGTCTGACAAGATGCCATGCTGCCATTGTGATGCCTTCTCCTAACCAATTTCACAATGTGCTTGCTTTGTTTGCCATTTCAATCTTGGCACCCTGTTTGATCTTTCAGTTTTAATCATTACACCCTTTAAGAGTTTGCTTATAAAACTGATTCAACTCTTCTGAAACCAGCACACTGGAAATTCGTAGGGATGTGGGCACAGAAGAGCCATGCTGCCTGAATCATTCCGAGATGAAATCCAGGCTGCAGTCTCTCTACCAGTACAGACCAGCCCCTCAGGCAGCGCTCAGTACCAATTTAAAGAGATATATCATGCCTCTGAGCTGTGAAAGGACTAGTTAATTGGAAAGAAAGGTCAGTTTTCCCAGGACCACTGAGGAGGTCCTGCAAGATGGCATAAGACAGCAGGATGAGAAATCTTTGCCCCTCCCCATCTCTTTCACACTCAACCCCCTTGCTGCTGCCTCTCTCAGCACTGTTGCTGTTTCCTTCCAAGGGCTTTTCTTTACTAAGAGGAAGAGTCCCAGCTATGATAACAAGGAAGTCGTTTGCTTCTTTTGAAGTGGCCTGGTGCATGGATAACTTACATAATTCATGTGCTCCATCAAACTGATTAAATTAATGATGAAATTGGCCCCCCAAAAGGATTCCATGGGAGGAAGTGCTTTGGGTGTTTTAAGTTCTGTTCGGGAGTGCCAGGTTATTTCTTTCCTCACCATGAGGACTTTGTGACCTAAGGCAATTTACTTAATGTTCCTTTAAAGTACTTATAAGACACTTTATTGATACATATTTTATTCATATTTCCACTTCTGAATGTTAGGAAAGCCTCAGTTGAGGCCCGCTGGATTAATTGAACAGAGGGTATTAAGGCCTTTTGAGATCCTCCATAGAAAATTTCTTACAAGGACTTGATTACACATATTTTTTCTGGCATCTAAAAGTAGATATTTTATGACACTAATCATTATTCTTTGATATATTCAGTTATGTCCACACATCTGCTTAATTTTTGAAACTGAAAGCTGCCTAAACCTAAATGATACTAGACTGAATGCTAATTCAGGTAGGAAATTGTTAAAATTATTTCAAAATTGTGCCATTATTAAGATAAACATTAGGATTTTCCTTGAAAGATGTCAGTAAAAAGGATTTATGTAAAACATGTATTTTTCTCACTTACTTTTTTCTTGCCACTTGTACTAAAAATTTTTGACCAATTTTAGGATTGAAAAGAAACTTGTGTTCAGAAGTGAACTAGATTAGAAATTGGTAGTTTCTACTTGATTATATTAATTTCACTTTGTGCAAAATAGTGTACGCTAGTATTTTACTGCTGCAAACTCACATAAACTCCAGGGGTGCCCAGAAAAAAAACAGTTTTTTTCTTTTGGAGAAAGAAACAATTCTTTGTTCCTCAGGGCCACCTGGGATATTTATATGCAGCCTTTAGCCCTGGTCAAAGTGCCCATCTCCATAAAACTGTTCTTCTTTTCAAGGCAAAGGAGCATAAAGGCTATAAAATCCTATTCTGTCCAAACTAGCTGGCTCAGAGCTCTAGTAAGTTGCCTCAATTTGAGTAAATCTAGAAAGCTGCAGAAACTTCCAGTTGCTTTTTCAGAGCACATCTTGCATTTTTTTCTGTTGCATATTGGCAGCTGTCCAGCAGATGGCGATGTGTGGCAACTGGATGACAGCTTCCTTTTGCAAACATGGCTGTGTGCATTTCTAGCAGGGACATTCATAAATAATATTTCTGTTAACATTATAGGGGAAGGTTTGATACTTTTATTTGTAAATACAAAGTATTTAATGTCAGTGATTTATGTATCTTTATCTAACACTGGAATGTACTTATGTATCCTACTCTCTAGAAGTATAATGAGATTGATGATGGTTCCTTAAGGATAGTTTTATTTCTGTGACTGTTAATGTTGGAGTTCACTTAATAGGTTGTCTTAATAACATAGAAATATCAGCAAATCATCTCCACATGATATTATTCTGGACACCCCTGCCCTGTGTGTGTAAAGAAAGGGACATGGTTGGCAAGATGTAAAAATCCTCAAAAAGCCACTCTCAAATAGTCATTTATTGTGACTTCATGGAATACAGTGGTAGCTAAAAAGTTAGGAGAGGAAACCAGCATCCAATTACTCACAGTGTAGTTCTGGAAGCATGAGTCTGCCTGGTGCTTAGCAGAATTTTAATATCTTGGGGCCCACCCCAGACTTTGTGTATCAGAACATGCGTTTTAAAAAGATTCGGAGGTGATTTCCATGCATATTAAAGTTTGAGAAGCACTGACTATTGAAATCTTTTCTTCCTTTTATGTAAAGCAGGTTTTGATCCCCTACCAGTTGTCAAGCAGGGTACTCAAGGCTAGGGTTGCAGAGTGGTCCAAGGCAAAATAGCAGCCATCAGGGAGCTTATAGTGAGGGGATGGACAGCATATTCAGCAAGGTAGATGCAAAGAAAGGTATGTACAAAGTGTATTTATGTGTTTAGATGGCACTGTGCTGAGGTTCACACTTTATCTTTATAACTGCTCTGATAGATATTACCATCCCTGAAGGGGAAACACTGCAAAGTCATTTAGCCAGCCAATACATGATGACTCAGCTTAAACCCAGCTATGGCAGACTCTAAAACCCAAGCTTTCTCACTAAGCTTCCTGACACCAAGGCCTTTTTAATAAGTATCTCTCCTTATAACCCCTGTTGAAAATAACAAGGGAGCATTGATTTCCAGGCCAAGGGTTTGAGGACCTCACATTATAATGTGTATTTTGGAAAACTTGTAGGTTAAGCACTGAAGGGCACTTTCCCAAATGAGATAACATATAAGTGGGTCGTCAGTTCCTCCATTAGTACTTCTGGGAAGCTCATGGAGCACTGCCAACTTGAGGATGTAGAAACAGACTGTGGATAGAGACCTCTGCATGGAGAATTTGTAATAGAATAGTATATTATTGATGACAGGCTTAGGAGAGCTAAGAATCCAAACATTCTCTCCTAAATCCAGTGAGGTGTCTCCTATAAGTCACCACTGACCAGGACCTGGAGTAATGCTAAGCCCTGTGTTGTCCACAGAGCCCTTTTTTTAGGAATTGCCCAGACCGAACACTGATCTCTTCTAAACAATCTTCAGAGGTTAAAACAGTTGTAATTACCTACACACATGATCCTGATTGGTTTACTTCAGTTCACTGAGGAATCTTCCACAGAGAAGGGAACTGGACATCTCAGTGAGATAAGAAAGATTGCATTTAATTTTTGTTCCTCTGTGTAGGAGGATTGTTGTTCAAATTGAGAAATTATTTTATTCAGAGACTCTTCCATTTGTATTGTATTTGTTAATTCATGTATTATACATATCCCAAAACAGAATTTAATATAGTTTGAATAATGATTCACAAGCAGGATCACACACAGTTGGCAAAAATAAGTCTTGCTTTTTGTGGAGAACCTGTGGAAAATACACCAAGTGCTGAGGAACTAAATAGCCTTAATGTCAGTGATAACTGATAATAGAAAATTGCAAAGGACATTTACAAAATATAGCTTTTAATGACATATTTTATTATAATTTTTATACTATATAGTCTTTTAAGCCTCATTTTGGTATTCCAGAGAATTTGTTGCATTGCATATGCTAGAGTCAAAAATGGTTTTTGCTTCTAATTTGGCTAATATCAATGGTGACTGCACATTCCAAATATGACTCATATTCCCAAATGTGTAAGACAGGATAGGGCAGAATAGAAGTTGTTAGGAAAAAAATTCCTGCACAAATTCACAAGCATTAGGTCATAGATAGAAAAGCTATGTCAAGATGGTTAGTCATAATGATCTTAGTGATAATTTGTGGGTGAGCACTATTACCTCATCCTCTGAAGGAATGACTTTCTGATACACCAAAATTTACCTATAGCAACAAAACACCAAAAATACATGACATTAATGTAACAAATACTAGATCTTTTCCCTAGCCTATTGGGACTTCTCTTCTGCACCCCCTAATGCTATGAGTTCATCTCTTATTAATGGTTTGGCCCCAACTTCATGCATCTTTGGAATAGAGGATATTACTTTAAATATAAAGAGAATAGAGTTGAGATGATAGCAAATGTAAAAGAAGCCTATAATGAATTATGTTTGGTTATTGTTGCAAGATACTTTCAAAAGTGGACTCTTGATCATTCAATCTTGTCATTATCTTTCTGCATAAGAAAATGACATGTTTGCCAGAAAAACAATTGACACTATTACCTGGCATTCCATCCGGGGGAAAGCTTTAGTAGCAACAGTTTGCAAAAGAGACAAAAAATGACAAGAAAAATAAGTCAATTTGAGTCATTTTGAGTGATTTGTGTTTTTAAGAGTAGTTCTGGGAAGTATCATAAAGTGGATTCATTTTCATCTTAATTTCTTAAACATACGTATCTCAGAATTTGGAAACTTATTCTTGGTGATGAAAGTATATTATCACAAAGATACAGTAAGAGTGCCAGTTGTATTGTAAAATATGTTGATCTTTGTTTTAGATAAGAGCATATGGACCATTTTGAAAATTAGAACAAAAATGATCTCTTATACATACAGTAATCTACTAACTATATCATTTAATTACACAGAACATCCATTTCTTTACCATGCTGAATAATTTCACAGTACTAAAGGAGCCAAATACATTAACCACACCCCTCACCAACAAAGAGAAACACATGAAGATTTTTGAGAGGATTGCCCTAGAAAATAGAATCAAAGAAAGGATGGAAAATTTTTTTCTCCATAACTCCCACATTCCATTGAAGCTGAGATACTGAGCTCCGTGAATGTACTGTGCCTTTCCCATTTCCATGTCTGACTTGGTATTGTCTCTACCTGTGCTGAACCATTGATACTCATCTCTTTAGTGAATGAGCTCAAGCTAATCCTTCAAGACTCAGCACAAGTACCTTCTAATCCCTGAAGCTAGCTGATCACTGCTCTCCTCTTTCTGTGATAGCGTCTGTGATAGCGCTGTTCTTATTCTTGTCTCACCATGTTGAATTTATGTGATGATATCCCTCACCTCCTCCTTCCCCCCAATGAGCTCCTTGAAGACAGGAATCATATTCATTTATGTATTCTCAGTGCCTAGTTTATGGGTGGAAAATCTGACATATTCGCCTCTGCTTTTCAAATCTGCATCTGTGGCAGATCTTGCAAATCAATCATAGCCTTTTTTCTTTCTGAAACTAGCCATAACCCCACAGTGTTTCTGAATACCACGCTTCCAGCAGCTGCTTACTACAGATCCATTGTGATTGACAGATGGATTTCAATGATTTCAGTGTCTTCACTGCCAATGGCCTAGCAAAACACCTTGGTCATAGTAGGCGATCATTACTGATTTTAATGTGAAAAGTGATTTTCATTTATGACTTTGAATGAAAACCAAATTAAAATTGATGCTTTGGTTTGACATTTTTTTTTTGTTTTGGCATAGCTGGTGGTGTGGTTTGACTTTTGATTCGCGTATTCTGTTGGAGTTGACTTTGAAAATGTAAAATTTTCTCTGATCTCAGTCATTGAGATTCAACTACATCTGCTTATTTACTTTTCATTATTTTGAAAAATTCTGAAATAAGTAAGGTTAAACAGGTTCTTTTATATTATAAAATGTATCGATCCTTTATATACCAAAGCGTTTTAGGAGTCTTCATGAAGAGAATAAAATATTTAGTGTTTCACAAAGTTATTAAAACAATGAATATCTTAGTGGATTAGTGTTCACCAGAATCCACTTTGGGGAACACTGCTGTAGCAGATTCTTGGTACTTCTGTCCATGTCTCCAGTACACTGTCTTATTAATATATTAATAGTTGGTTATTAGTATTAGGAATGATAAGAATCAAAGGCTTTTCTTTTTGCATAGGATGATATAACATCATCTATAATATTTTTTAGAAACTTGAAGATGATGGCTTTCTCTAATTCCCTTTATTTGTAAATGCTTTAATCTTCTGAATTATACTATTTATTATTTTTTATCATTCTAAAGCATTAAGTGATGGAAATGAACCAGCTTGGATTCAGGGAACCCAAGTCTGACATTCACAAAAGTTTTGAATGTGTACTTGTCATTTCTCCTCATGACCCTTAGTTTTCTCACCTGTAAAGTGGAAACGTTGAATCCCTGAAGTGGGGATACAGACACAGAACAACAAAAATGTATACTTTTGCTCTGCTTCATTATAATTGCAGCCCTTTTAAGGCAAATATTTTTTAGCCAATTTGCTTCAAGAGCTGTTATTTTCAGTAGGTAAAGATGTCCTCGAAGGCAACTAACAGCATCTGACCATTTATAGGTGAGAACAATAGCAGCCAGTACAGCCCAATACTTCCAAGTCACTTTTTTTTTTTCTTGGTGCTGGGGATTGAACTCAGGGGTACTTGACCACTGAGCCACATCCCCAGCCCTATTTTTTGTTTTTTTTTTTTTAAAGTAGCGACAGGGTATCACTGAGTTGCTTAGTGCCTTGCTGTTGCTGAGGCTGGCTTTGAACTCGAGATTCTCCTGTCTCATCCTCCCAAAGCGCAGGGATTACAGGTGTGTGCCACCGTGCCCGTCTCCAAGTCACTTTTTTTAAAAATATTTTTTAAGTTGTTGGTGGACCTTTACTTTATTTGTTTATTTATATGTGGTGCTGAGAATCGAACCCAGTGCCTCACGCATGCTAGGCAAACACTCTACCACGGAGCCACAACCCCAGCTCTCCAAGTCATTTTTAATAACTTAGTAACAGAGTATGAGGCACAAGATTTCCAGTGTAGTTTCTCCCCTAGACCTGCTCCACACTCTGTACCTACACACACACACCAAAAAAAGAAAAAGAAAAGAAAAAAGAAAGAAAAAGGAAAAAAAAAGGAAGAAGAGCCTGGACATCTCACTCTAAACGGTGATAATGACTTGATGTTGTGATGCAAAGATCGGATGATACTGTAATACCATAATAAGCAATTTCTTCTAACAAAGAGCCATGAGATACTAGTTCACAGTGAATGTTTTGTAATCTCTCTGTCCTTTCTGCCTTATTGAGTAGTGTGAATAGTAATGTTCCTGTCCTTGACCCCATTTCACACATATTCCTCTTAGGTCAATACTATGACTTCTGTGTTAATTTATGAGCACATCCATGAATCAGTCAGAAACTTGGCTTGTATATACATCAGTTCACATTTAATTTCACATGTTTTGGAATATGTTGACACCATTGGAAAAATCAGGGCCTGTATACCAGGCAGCATTTTTATCCCACCTTGGTAAGGTTTACCGCTTACCAACTGTGTAATTTTACTAAATCACTTCATCTGTCTTAATCTCCATTGCTCAGCAATGACATGGTGATAATAATATCTAAGATTGTTGTGAGAATTCAATGAGATAATGTGAGCCTGATGTATAACAGCTGCTTAATAAATAAATGCTAGTTCCCACAAAGCTCTCCTCACACTTGGAGTACTTAATATAAAATACCAATATAAATTCTGCTGAAAATCCTGTGCTGCCTCAGTGCTCGAACGATCTGCTTGACACTTCCTGAGTTAACCAGGAGCTGGCTTATTTCTGACTGCATCCTTCCAATTCTTTTCTTCATGCTTTACAGCCAGTTACCCTGAATGTCTCTGCTGTCCTCTGACCTTTATGCGTCTGCTCTTCCGTCCTGTGCCTCCCTTGCTCCTCAGGAGGACTGCCCTGCCTGCTTCTGGCTCCGCCCTAGTCTAGTATGAGTGATTTTTCTTTGAGCTATCTCTTTGCACTTTTGTAAATTTTAATACAACCTGTTCATCGGTCTGACCCTTCACAAGATCACATGTTCTTTATATTGACTTTATTTATACTTATACTAATAATATTGTTTGCATTTATATTCCAAGTGTTCGGCATCTGAATACATCATGTTCAATAAATCATTGGTTCAGGAATTCTCTCTTGCCTTATTTTTTTTCTTTTGCCTGTCAAAGAGAGCAAGAAAATTCATCATTATGTATTAATCCTAATAAATATATTTTAGTAATTATGTGACTCAGAAAATCACCTGCATTTTTAGTGTATTTCAAAAACAGATGATTGTATACAGGTTTAAGAACATTAGTTAATAGGAACCAATCATATTCATACATTCTCAAGTTATATCCTCATAGAATTAAATATAATTAAACTTTAGATATTTGAAAACTTTCTATAGCCTAGACATGGTGTTCACTTACAAATATGATAAGAGTTCTATTTTTCAAATGTGTGCTAGTAATCACTGGTACAAGAGGTAATGAATAGTACACACTTGACTTGGGGTTTACATGATTTGTAAATGTATAAATGACAAAAAAGACATTTCAGATTTTTATTTTTTCATGGACATGGTACTAGAGCTGCTGAGGACAGGCTCAGATTCTTTAGAATTGAGTTGACATTTATATCCATATAAAACTCCTGTGCAGCAGCAGCTTTAATTATTACTTAAGAATAGGGTTGTTAAAATGGCTCCCTCAGATCCTTGAGCTTTTGACTATGTGAGAAGAAAAGAAAAGATAAATTTTAAAAATGAAGTTCAGTCAAACAATTTGCACTGCTAGTTACTCTATAATTCATTTTGGGTATGACTTTTACATTTGTTCTAGAAACAAACCAAATATCAAATGTGTCACTGGCTGTTGATAAGTAATGACAAAAGCTCGACACACACACATACACACATATTCACACACAGGATCTAAGAGATTTAAAATTTCCTTTTCCTGCTATTCCTTTAAAGAACCCTCTCATGCTTCCTTGGGAATTCTAGTCAGAAGAAAAATTCCCTGTATTTGGTCCCTGAGGCATGAACACCAAGCCAACAGCATCTAAGTTGTCTGTTACCTTCCGTGGTTATTAAGGGACTGTTGATAGGGGCAGAAGTTACCTAAGAGGGTTAACAATGTGTTCTGCTAGCTTGGCATGTTTTACTTACTCTTATGCTGGGAATAAATGGAGATTGGTCTGTGTGTGTTAGGATGAGAGTCTATTCTCCAAAGGCATATATGCTGATAGCACTAATGATTTGCAATATTTAACAGTAAAACTGTTTTACTTGCAGTGACTCCAGGCTTTGAATTATAAATGGAATCATTTTATATCTTTTGGCATTAGGAGCAATACATGGGAATTGGTCCAGATTTCTCATTAATAATGTAACAAGTAAACATTTAAAAATAATTAGAGTTGATATTTCTATTTAATTGGCATTTGGAAAATACATTTTATTTATCAAAATAAACATTTATCAAATTTATGTAAATCTATGTTGATTTCAAATAATCCTGATTTATTTTAATGATATGATATTAATCTATATATGATGTTATATTTGTGTGTGTCATATGTTTTATTTGTTTATTGTTTGGGGTGATTAAAAATCCTACCTAAACTCTGGTGGTACCAGGAGATTATTCTCTAATGTGTTCTAGCTCTAAATGACATTTCTTTTCATTTGACCTCAACTTTAACTTCTTGGGAGGTCTGCTAACAACACACCAGGTAAATCTGGCTTCTTTCCTGACTTAAGGCAAATCATATGCAATTTTGAAAATATGTCAAATTTATCTCTGTTAAAAAAATCACTTGGCTCAGCTAATATGAGATAAAGTTTTCATGATGAAATCAGGTACAAAGATATCCAAAAATGGGAGAAAGACTTTTTAAAGACAACCTTCTTCAGCTTTGACCCAGTCCATTTTGATAAAGTTACTAGCTCTATTTATAGAAGGCCTTAGATATCCTTAAAATAGAGTTGTTTTTATTTGAAATTTTGTCCCATCTATGTATAGATTATGACTGTAGAGTATAATTATTTGAAGAAATAAAGGAATATTAACGATGCCAAAGTCTGAATTGTCAATGGTATGAATTGTCATAATATGTTGGCTTTTGATAAAGTTTTACTATTTTATGTCTATAAAGATAGAATTGATCTGAAAAATCACAAATGATTTGGAATTAAAGAGAGAATGTTCAGTCTTCTTAGCACTTTCCTTGTTTTTCTGTGAGGGAAAAAAATCATAAAAAAAGACTAATATCAGAATGAGGAAACGACAATCCAGGATACTGCTTAGCCATGGATCATTGGGACATGGGCAAGTTACCCTGTTTCCGTGGCTAGAAATGGAATTGTGGAATTTTAGAGCTGAATGGGAAAGTGTGCTAGCCACATTACATATGAAGAAACTGAGTGTAGATAGGTGAAGTTGGCATGTTCCAGGTCACACTGATTAGTGACTGTGCCCACACTTCAACCTCATCTTCTGCTTTCCATTGTATCATATTCACTTCTGAGAGGCCCTACTGGTAACATCTTATAAATCAGCCATGAGGTTTGCTTGGTGAAGATTTGGTTAGCTGTTTGCAGTAATAAAAGGCTACATAAAAAATGGCAAATGTAATTATAATAAAAACCTATATTTTGGGTTTGGGCTGCCAAACTCTTGGATGGACAGCTGCTCTAGCATGAAAACATTCTCTTGCCTATAACTTCCTTTTTTATAGCAGACTGAGGCACTTGCCAATGTTCCTAATTTTAATGTGCAGCCTCCTGTTTCCACTTCCAAATGTCCTGTGTAGGAGATGATGGTCTTGGGAGGGAGTCATTCTTTCAGATGGTGAAGACTTTTAAAGGAAATAGTATTGCTTGCTAATATTTTATCTCATGAAATCTATTCCCAATTTCCCCTTGCTTTTCAGTTACCTATCACTCTCAATTCAAATAGAAGATAAAGGGGAAAAAACCTAACATTTATTCAGAGTCTATTATTTGCCAAGTGTTCAGCTTAAATTGTTTGTGGAATGAAGTCAGTATGAATAAATAAGTCAATAAGAGATCCCAAGTATCATGCTAGCTACCTTACCTACATTCTTTTTTTTTTAATGTTTATTTTTTAGTTGTAGGTGACAGAATATCTTTATTTTATTTTTATGTGGTGCTGAGGATCGAACCCAGTGCCTTATGCGTGCTAGGCGAGCACGCTACCACTGCGCCATAATCCCAGCCCACCTTACCTACATTCTTAATTGCTAAGTAAATCAAGGCTCAAAGATGTCAAATAAATTAGGGAGAGGAATTAAAAACTTAAGAAACCCAAAAAGGGAGTCATGGACAGGAGAGGTCACATTCTTTTTTCAATTAGTAAAAAGAGAGCCTCTGTGTGTGTACATTTGTAATGTATGTATTAGAAATATTTTTTGTATTAGACACATATATGTATATAAAATGTATTAGACATATGTATTAGAAATATTTTTCCAATTAAACACACACATATATAATTATATATTAGACATGTATGCATAATATATCTACACATTCTAGACACATATAATTGTTTGCTCTTTGATACATATTTGGGATTAGTAAATAAAAATGTTTATACTTTTATATCAGAAAGGTATATTTTTAAGATTTTCTCTGAATTTCTTGGTTTATAACTCTACTCAGTTACTCTTGTGGGAGCATTTCTGATTTCCTAGGAATCTAAGAGGCACCTGTAGGTTTTGCAAAAAAACACCCTATGGTTTCACTGAAAATGTTTTATTTTTCCTCACACATTGCTTTCTAGCTCAGGCCAATGTTAAAACAAGATCTGTGATTCCAAGGTAGAAAGTTTGAAATTCATTCTTATGAAGTGTTCAAAGTGTTAAAACAAAACAAAAGGAAAAACCACCAAAACTTTGCAACCTGTAAATATAGTAGGGCTTACTAAGTCTTGAATACAGTTTCTTCTTTCAACAGAGCGTTGTTCTAACTGTAAATCCAGAAGCATTCTAAGATCTTGAAAACTGTGTATCCACTTCAAGAACCCAGATCTGGATTCCTAAGAAATGATCTAAAAAAGAATGAAAGGCTTATTTGCTCTATGATGGATCAGAATTTTTAGCTAACTTCCTCAAGGGATGAGGTGTCCAAAGATTAGTTGTTATTTCACCCTTACGGTAGTTTTCTAAATTCATTTTTGACTTCCGAATTTCTACTATAATTCATCTCCCTTTCATCCGATATTGTCTTGCTTTGACTTGTGCCTTCCTCTTTAACCATTCACTTTCTGGTTTTGCATTTCTGTCCTGAGTTGTTGAGTATAGGCAACTACATAAGGTAGAGGGCGAAAGGAGATGTAAAACTTTTCTGGGCTATTCTTCTGTAGATGGAGAAATCATGGAACCCAAAGACTGAGAAACTAGTTCAGAGTTATCCAACTGGAGACTACAGAACCTAAAATTGAACTTGAAAAGCTGCGGTCCCAACGAAAGACTTTTCCCACTATACTACATCTATCATCTGAAAGATAACATGATCCTTGAAAATAAGGAAGAAAGATGGATTTAAGATGTAGAGAATATTTTGTTTCCTTCAGGTTTATTTATTCAGAGATAGCCCCTATGCTTTTTAAGAATTAGGTTAAAAAAATGTGTGTGTGTGTATTTTTTTTTCATTTGATTCAGCAAAACGTATGGGTTTAACATTGCTACAAAAGAGAGATGGTAAAGAAGGGAGATAAATAAATTTTTAGGATCTGTCAGAATTTCCAATATCATTAAGGGAATAAAAATAATAGCAATGATAGTTTTAGATAATAAGAAGAAGGTTTTAGGGCTGGGGCGGTGGCTCAGTGGTAGAGCGCTTGCCTCGCATGCGTGAGTCACTGGGTTCGATCCTCAGCACCACATAAAAATAAATAAATAAAGATATTGCATCCATCTACAACTAAAAAAATATTAAAAAAAAAAGAAGAAGGTTTTAAAATAAGTGTCACAGTAGATGTTTAGAGAAAGGAATCTGTGCAAACTGAATTGACCTGCAATCACAAGCTTCATGAAGGAGGTTATTATGTAAGATGAGCTTTCTAGGACATATAAGAAATGGCCAGATAGGAGGAAAAGCCAAGGGTTCCTGGGCAGGAAGAAGCATGTATGAGGGATCCCAGCACAGAGGTATGCTTGGTAGTCTGCCTATGGGGGAAAGCCAGTCCTGGGAAGAGGAGGTGGGACTGGTAACGCAGTGAGATGAGATGCCATCTTGAGGACTGTAAAATATGCTGAAGGTAGAGAAATGACTAGAATGTTAGGAAGACAAATGTGGTCACAGTAGATTGAATTTGGGAGAAAGTAGGCAGGTAAAAGGCAGGAGAGAGTAAAGACAGGGATTGGGAAAGTTCAGATACTCAAAATGAGAATCCCAATCTGGAAAGCCCTTCACCAGGTGCCACCCCCTCGTATATAGAATTGGGACTGAGGAAGTTGGGGTGACATCTGAGTATGGCAGAGGTTAGTGAAGTAACCTAGTGGAGCTATAATACCTGTAATCAGACTCTCAGTGTTTTTTTTTTTAAATGCTTATTTTTTAGTTGTAGGTGACAGAATATCTTTATTTTATTTTTATGTAGTGCTGAGGATCGAACCCAGTGCCTTATGCGTGCTAGGCGAGCACGCTACCACTGCGCCATAATCCCAGCCCCTCTCAGTGTTCTTTATTCTTTAAAAAATTAAAATTTTGAACATAGGGAACAAAATACCTTTTAAATATGTTTTAGAAGTTGGGTAGGGAGTTGTTTATAGAAGGCAATGATTTAGGTTCCATTGTTCTTTTAAAGGTTTGGCTAATTACTTTGAAATTAATTGGAAATGTCCATCTGGCTAATTCTTTCATGCTATAATTTAAATGACTTTTTTTCCTAGAAAACCTTCTGTGACTCATGGGTTCAGGTTATCTTCCTTCCTATGTGCTTTTATGGCTCCCTATACTTTCTCTACCATTGCATCTCCCATGCTGGGGTATAATTGCTTGATGGTTGATCACTCTTTTGGACTGATCTTTTCCATGAATAGGACCGTTACTTAACTTTAATCAATAAGATGTTGCTATTTTGTTCACTGTTTTATCCTTAGGACTGGATATAGTGACTATCATAGAGAATGTGTCCAATAACTTCTTGTTGAATTACTGAATGACTGACTAACACACAGAATGAGTTCATATTAGCAGATGAGAGAAAGGAAGAAGGGGACAGGGGGAGGAGACAGAGATAGGGAAGAAAGGAAGGAAGGAAAGGAAGGAAGGAGGGAGGGAGGGAAGGAAGGAAGGAAGGAAGGAAGGAAGGAAGGAAGGAAGGAAGGAAGGAAGGAAAGAAGGAAAGAAAGAAGGAAGGAAGGAAGGATGGATTAATTGAAGGGAGGAAGGAAGGAGAGAAGAAGGAAGGATAAATGAAGATTTAGGAATAAAAGAACTAAGGTTTATTACAAAAGAACTTTGTCTTCAACTTGGCTTCATGCGTTCTTCCACAAAGACACACATTAATTAAATATTAATTTAATATGATGTTGGTATCATGGCCTTTGAAAATCATACATGATACATTTCGCATCTCTTATGACTAGTGCTTTCACCTATAAAATAATCAAAAGTTCAAGTTAATGTGAAAAATTATGTTAAATCCAAGGATCAAAGAAACTCACTGCTATCTCTTAAATAAATGTTTTTTCTAAAACAATGATAATGCAGCAACTAAAAAGAAATTAAAATACATACTTATATCCTATTTCTGCAATTTAAATGCTTTGGGAAAAATTTTATCTTGAAATGAGTTTTTCACATATTACCATTGGACCTTAATAGTGTTTATGAGTATAATGCATGTGTTGGGCACATTCTAAAGCAGAAATTGTAGCTATATTAGCTCGTAAATTTTCTAAAAATAAGAATCTTTTTGATCAGAAAATTTTCATTGTAAGACTTGATAATCAAATTTAAGATATCAACCTGACTCATATGGAAATAAATTCAGCCATTTTACTGTTAAGTATTCACGTTAATGGTGCAGGTAAGTATGTATAATGGATAGCAACATCTTATTAATTAAAGTTAAGTAACATTATATAATTTGCTAAATAAAATCAAATCATATAACTAGAATTGCTCATCATGTCCCTTGCACCTGATATTTCTCAGCGGGAAGCATCTCTTTGTGAAGCAAAGAACAAGTTAAATATATGCATAGACAAGACCTAAGGTATGTGGTTAGAGGAACCACACACATGCAACTGTACCTAGAGAGGAAGGAAGGGGCCAGGTTACTGAGGGATTTATAGACCCGTTGGAGAATTTTGTCTTTAGTGTAAGGAAATAGGAACTCCCTGAAGGGAGATCAGAGTGGAGGAATTAGAGGTGGGAGAGAATGACTGGTGGGAGGCCTTTACAAGACTACTGAAGTCACAGTGCAGGTTGAGATGCTTGTGATAATTGTTAAAATGCTTTATTGACCAGTTTTGGAGCCCTGGCTGGAGACCACTAAGACCCCCTCTGGAGCAGCTGGTTAAGTTCACACTCCCATCCATCTGCCTCATTGGGCTCCTAATCTCTGGACCACTTTTCACTCTCTCCTCATGCCAGGGCCAGGTACTAGGCAAAGAAGGGCAGCGCCTATGCCCAAAGTCCACCAAAGTCATTCCTAACCAATCCCAAGCCTCCTTCATACTTACCCCGAGAAACTATAATCAAGGGTCTTGCCTCCCCGTGGTAGTCAGCTTTCTATCATTGTGACAAAATACCCAAATTAAATCAGCCTAAAGTAGAAGAGGTTCATTTTGGCACATGGTTTCAGGGGTCTCAGTCCATGGTGACCTGGCCTCATTGCTTTTGACCTGAGGCAAGACTGAACATCATGGCAGGGGACATGTGGTGAAACAAAGCTGCTCACCTCAGTGGCTGGGAAGTAAAAAGAGTGAGAGGACAGGACGAGGGACAAAATATACCCTTCAAGGACATACCCCAAGAACTGCTTCTTCCCCCACCTCCTAAAGGACTTCCACTTCCCAATTGTGCATTAAATTATGAATCCATAAATGTGTTATCCATTCATATAGTCAGAGCTCTGATGATCCTGTCACCCCACAAAGGCCCTACCTCTGAACACTGCTGTGATGGGGACCAAGCCTTCAACACACGAGGTTTGGGGGATCATTTAAGATCCAAACCATAACAGTACCATTCCTTTCTCTTCCTCTGCCTCATGACTGATCCTAGTCATTTCCCATATGTCCTCCTGCCCTATGCTGTAACATGCACTCCTTCTTTTGAGAATTGTGAAAAGAATAAACAATTGGGGTTTTTGTTTTGTTTTTGTTTTTTAAAACAGATTTATTGAGGTAGAATTGATATACAAAAGGTGTCTGTTTATACCATTTCATGTGTTTGGACATATATGCACACAGCTGTGATACTATTACTACCACCAAAGTAATAAACATATCCATTGCCTCCATCCATTATGTTTTGGGGCTGGGGTTGTGGCTCAGTGGTAGTGTGCTCACCTAGCATGCATGAGGCACTGGGTTCGATCCTCAGCACCACATAAAAATAAAATAAAGATATTCTGTTCACCTACAACTAAAAAATAAATATTTTTAAAAAACTATGTTTTAATTGGTCATCTCCAGATCTGTTGGCCTCATCATAAGTAGATAATAAGACCTTTTGAAATACTACTTGACCAGGTTGTTGGTGGAGACAGCAAGAAGTTGGTGGATGCAGAGATATTTAGGAGGTACAGAATTCCATGATAGATCTATGTGGGGATGATGGAAACATAGGGGATGGAGATGACTCCTATATTTTTGGCTTGGGTAATAGAGGACAATCAGCAATACTGAAAACTGTAAGGGGCCCTAGTTGCTGAGATAATGTTTTGTGTTCAGAGTAGGACATGTTGATATTGAGGTGACTTTGAGATATTCAAGTGGAAATGGTTGGATAGACAGTGTAGAACTTGTGAGTAAATCTCAATTGAGAGAGGAGGACATGTGAATGAGAGTCAGAGATGGTAGTAATCAACAAAGATGGCAGTTTTCAAGGATTATTCATGAGGAACACTTTCTGCAGGGAGGGAGACATGAGCATAGTTGGGTTGGACGGGAGAAGTAGTGAACAACGGCTTGGAAGCCAAATCTGTGTTTCACATTTGGCTAATGATGACTAGCCTGGTTAAGACAAGCAGATGATCTGTATGGGAGAGGAATAGGAGCAGGAGCAGAGGTTTAGAGTAGCTAGGTGCCAAGGTAGTCTCCCCTTGAAGGTTTGGGAGGTAAGGAGTTTATTAGCCTCAGTAGTCCTCTGGGCACTTCATTAAGAGAATTAAATAGAGTCCCTCTTGTTCAGGCTTTTCTGTCTTTTAGAATACACGTTCCTGCAGGATAGAGATTTTCCTCTGCCTACTGATTATGCTCAGCTAGACTAGAGGGTATTAATGTCAGAGGCTTGAAAGAAGATTAACCAAACATTATTATGTTAATTTTATTTCAGTCAACTATCAAAGATTTATTATAAGTCTACTGTGTGTTCAAATCAAAGGACTTAGTCCTTGATCCCATGGAAATTGCAGTTTTGTTGAAAAGACAGAAACTTAATGATTTAAAAAGAAAGAAGGGGAGCCTAAAAATTAATGCCAGAAATCATGTATTATAAAAAGATCCTATATTTATCCTTTAATATTTTCATTGTATATATCTTTATTTATTTTTATTGGTAAAATAGGTAGAATACACAACATAAAACTTATCATCTTAACCATTTTTAACTGTCCAGTTCAGTAGTGTTAAGTACACTCACATTATTATACAACCAATCTTCAGAACTTGTTTCATCTTACATAACTATAACTCTATACCCTTTAAACCATTCCTCATTTCTTTCTTTCCAGCTCCTGGCAGCTACCATTTTACTTTCTGTCTTTATGAATTTAACTACTCTAGGTACCCCATAAAAGTGGTATCACATAGTCTTTGTTGTTGTTGTGTTTTAGAATGACTTTTTTTTTAACTTAGTGTAATGTCCTCAGGGTTCATCCATGTTGAGGCATACATCAGAATTTCCTTTTTTTGAAAGACTGAATAATATTCCATTGTATCTACATACCCTATTTTTATCCATTCATCTATTGATGGATACTTGGAATACTTCCATCTTTTTCCTATTGTAAAAAATGCTGCTATGGGGGCTGGGGTTGTGGCTCAGTAGAGCATTTGCCTAGCATGTGTGAGGCACTGGGTTTGATTCTCAGCACCAAATATAAATAAATGAATAAAATAAAGGTCCATCAACATCTAAAAATATTTTTTAAATGCTGCTATTAATATGGGTATAGAAATATCTCTTAATGACCCCCCTTTCAACATATCCATAAGTAGAATTGCTGAATCATATAGTAATATTATTTTTAATTTTTCAAAGTGTGGCTATACCATTTTACCTTTCCACCAACAATGCACAAGGGTTCCCATTTCTTTACATCCTTGACAACACTTATTTTTTGTTTATTGTCATTGTGGTATTAGTCATCATGATGGATCTGTGGTGGTATCTTGCATGTCTCTAATGATTAGTCATGTTGAGAATATCTTCATGTGATAATTGGCCATTTGTGTAACTTTGGAGAAAAGTCAATTCAAATTCTTTGCCCATTTAATTCAAGTTGTTTGTTTTTTTTAATGTATTCTGAATACTAACCCTTTTTAGATCTTTGATTTGTAAATATCTTTCCACATTCAGAGGGTTGCCTTTTCAGTCTGTTGATTGTATTCTTTCACGAATAAAAATTTAAAAATTTTTATATAATCCAGTTTATTTCTATTTTTGTTGCCTGTGTTTTTGGTAGCATATTCAACAAACTATTATTGCAAAATCCAATATCATGAAACTTGCCCCTAATTGATTTTTTTCTTTTGTTTTATTATAAGTTTTATCTGTAACATTTAGGTGTTTGATGCATTTTTATTTTTATTTTTTATTAGTGCATTCTAGTTATATTTAATATTTGAGTTCATTTGGACATAATCATACGTGCATGGAATGCAATTTGCTCCACTTCAGTCTCCTATATTTCCTCTTTCCCTTCCCTCCTCCCTCTCCCATCCCCTTTCTTCTATTCTACTGGTTTTCCTTCTATTTGTTTAGGTTTTTTAAAATTGGTGCTTTATGGATATACATAAAGTGAAATTCACTGTGGTATATTCAGATATGTGTATAGCATAATTTGGTCAAATTCATTCCACCATTCCTCCCTTTTCCTAACTCTCCTCCCTTCCCCTTTATTCTTTTTTTTCTCTTTCTCTACTCCACTGATCTCCCTTCTATTTTCATGACATTCCACCCCTTCCCCACTCTCCTGGTTTGTCTAGCTTTTGCATATGAGAGAAATCATTCAACCCTTGACTTTCTGAATCTCGCTTATTTCACTTAGCATGATGCTCTCCATTTCCATCCATTTACCAGCAAATGCCATAATTTTATTCCTTTCTATGACTGAATAAAAATACACTGTGTATATATGCCACTTTTCTTTATCCATTTATCTGTTGATTGGCACTTGGGCTGGTTCTATAACTTGGCTATTGTGAATTGTGCTACTATAAACATTGATGTGTCTGTATCACTACGGTATGCTGATTTCAGTTCTTTAGAATAAATACTAAGGGGTAGCTGGGTCATATGGTGGTTCTAGTACTAGGCTTTTAAGGAATCTTCATACTGCTTTCCCAAGTGGTTGTACTATGCATTTCCCACCAGAAACATGTGAGTGTTCCTTTTCCCCACATCCTCACCAACTTTATTATTATTTGTATTCTTGATGATTGCCATTCTAACAGGAGTGAGATGAAATCTCAGTGTAGTTTTGATTTATATTTCCTTGATGGCTAAAGATGTTGCATGTTTTTTCATACAATTGTTGGGCATTTATAGTTCTTCTTTTGAGTAGTGTCTGTTCTGAATTTGTCCACTTATTGATTGTTTTTTTTTAATGTTGAGGATTTTTTAGTTATTTATATATTTTGGATATTAATTCTCTGTGAGAAGAGTAGCTGGCAAAGATCTCCCATTCTGTAGGTTCTCTCTTCATGCTCTTAATGATTTCCTTTGCTGTACAGAAGCTTTTTAATTGGAAGCCATCCCACGTATTGATTCTTAGTTTTACTTGAGCTTTGGGGTTCTTATTGAGGAAGTAGGAACCTGCACTAATATGTTGAAGAGTTAAGCTTGTGTTTTCTTCCAGCAGTTGCAAACTTTCTGGTCTAATTCCTGAGTCATTGATCCACTTAAGAGTTGATTTTTATACCAGGTGAAGATATATGTGGTGTAAAGCAGCAGTTCAATTTCATTCTTTTGCTGTGGATATCCAGATTTCCCAATATAATTTGTTGAAAAGATAGTCTTCTCTCCATGGAATGGTCTTGGCACCTTTATTGAAAATCATTTGGCCATATATGTGAGGGTTTATTTTGGGACTCCTTGCTCTATTCCACCAATCTCTATGTCTGTCTTTATGCCAATGTTACATTGTTTGTGTGTATGTGTTGTGGTAGTGGTGGGGATTAACCAGGGATTGAACCCAAGGGTGCTCTACCACTGAGCCACATCCCCAGTCCTTTTTATGTTTTATTTTGACACAGGTTTCACTAAGTTGCCCAGGCTGACCTTGAATTTTCATTCCTCCTGCCCCAGCCTCCTGAGTAGCTGGGATTACAGGAGTGTACCACCACACAGGGCCTACAATTTTGGTTACTATAGGTTTGTAACGTTTAGAAATTAGGAAGAGGTGAGATGTCCAAATTTGTTTTTCTTTTTCAAAAATGTTTGGCTAATTGGGCTTCCTTGAGATTTCACATGAATTTTAGAATTTTTTTTTCTATTTCTGCCAAACATGCCTTTAGGAGTTTTATATAAATTACAATCATCTGTAGAACACTTCGGGTAGTCTTAACATCTTAACGACATTGATTCTCCCAGTTCCTAAATACAGGATATCTTTATATTTGTTTGTGTCTTCTTTAGTTTCTTTTAGCAATATTTTATAGTTTTCAGTATATATTAAGTGATTAAGTTTATTCTTAAGCCCATGATTGAATTTATTCCTGTGTGATTAAGTTATTCCTAATAATTCAATTTTATTTCATGTTATTGTAAATATGGTTGTTTTATTTATCCTTTAACATTTAATATTAACTCAGGAATAGTGCCCATTTCAGGAATTAGCTTAGGAAGTTTTGTCCCCAATCTTTTTTGCTGTTGTTTTCTCTCTGCTCTCCCTGGGTATTTTCTCAGATCCTTTCAAAGTGTTTTCTTGACAATTTTAGTTTATAGGTCTTTGAAACAGATAATCTCTTTCCAAATACACATTTATGTGGTATTTCAACAAGTTTAACAACGTTCATTCTATCACAACAAGTGGTCCTACAGACTGAACCATTTCTTTTATCCCAAGGATACAAGAAGCTGATGATCCTCTGTATTTTATATTTTTAGTTTCCAGAGTTATCTTACACATCAAAGGAAATGAAAATGTGATCTATAAACCCAAACTAAAAGCCATTAACTTGTCAATTCAGTGATTAATTCAGTCAACAGCATCATTTGAATATCAATATGTACGAAACCAGGAAATCTATACAAAATTTTATTTCTGACAGAATCAAGGAAATTTCTGTCAGTCCCTTTGGGATATTTTTGTTTTATTTACATTCTTTTTTCTGAATTTCTAGATTCTTATTCCCCAAAGATACACAAAATAATTTTATAATTATAGCAAATAATGTCAAGTACTATATGAGTGTCATACTTACTGTTAACTCATTTAGGACTTACAATACCCTGAGAAGACCTAGACAGAGAATCTGAAAGCCACATAGCCATAAGTGGAGGTATTAGGATTCAATACAGATAGTCCCTATCCCAGAAACAGCTCTTAGGGAGATGGAGAAGTGGTTCATCAAATCACAAGATATCCACCAATACAATAATGTGTGCAATATATATTTTGCATATATAAAATTTTGTGTAAAATATGAGATCTCAATTATTAAACTGTATATAAGAGAACTAATAGGAAATATGAAAATGTTATTAGCAGGTATTACAGGTACTTAAGTTTTCTGGCTAATTTTATTTACTTAAAATGTTTTTCTATGAAACCATATATTTTTATTTTTAGAGAAAAAGCATTGTATATGTTTATTCACAGTGAAGGGACTTACATCAAAGCACTTCAAATTAAGCTCCATGCTGGAAGGGTATAGGTGCAAAGATAAAGAAAACATCACTGATTCTACTTTGGCAAATGAAAATGATTGGGGCTATACTTTGGAGATATATAAAACTTTAACTTGGTACAGCCCAGTAGAATGATAAGAAAAGAGAGGAGGACGGGGAAATGAAATACATAGGAGGCATCCATTATACATGAGTCATTCAGATCTTAAGTTTTCATTTATTTTTGCCTTCCACACCCACCCTGAGGATTTCCTTGAGCATCCTTGAGAGCAATAAAAGTATAGATGTCAACTTAAATTTGAGTTGCAGAAATATATCATTTTTTTAAACTATTTTTTTTAGTTGTAGATGGATACAATATCTTTATTTTATTTATTTATTTTTATGTGGTGCTAAGGATCGAACCCAGTGCCTCATGCATGCGAGGCAAGCGCTCTACCACTGAGCCACAGCCCAGCCCAAATATATCAATTTTTTAAAAATAGAAGTATGTCCCATGCAGTGTGTGGAATATGCTTATACCAGAATTTTACTTCTTGTTACCTGAAACTCAAATTTAGATGGGTGCCTTGTGTTTTATTCAGCAACTCTTTTAAAGTTTATAGCAATGTTTTCTATATTTTAACTAGCTACAAAAAAGGTACTCAGGGCTGGGATTGTAGCTCAGTGGTAGAGCGTTTGCCTTGCCATGTGAGAGGCATTGGGTTCAATCCTCAGCACCACATGAAAATAAATAAATAAAATAAAGATATTTGCGTCCATCTACAACTAAAAAAAAAAAAAAAAATTTTAAAGTTACTCAATGTCTAGCCAGTTTAAAAAATAAAGGCTTATTGGGCCTATTCATATATGTTTGACAGTAATCTTGTTGGTCAAACACTAAAGAATCAGAGGCTGCCTTAAGGCCTACCCTGTCCTGCATCTCATGCAGCCTGAAGTTAGAGAGTTAGCACTTATGGTCTATCCAGTCTGGCACATAGTAGGAGTTCAGTAGATTTTGGTCTAAACAGATTGCTCAGCACTGTGAAAAATCCTAGATATTTTTGAGTTAATACTATGCTCTGATGAGAAATGAATTCACCTTACAAGGTGAATAATCACATCACTGGCAAGAAAAATGTCAACCAATCAGCTAGGAAAAATTTTACATATGCCTCATTAACAGTGCGGCCCTTGCTGTCATTGTCTAATGAAATTATTCCTTCCCCGCTCTTATCTAGGACAAATATTCTTTCTTTAAAGCTGTCTCTTACATAGTTTCCTAGTCACTCCTCAGTAGATTAGCATTAGAAAAATATTGAGTAATCACAATTTCATTAGCAATTAAAAGCCACCATCCAAAAAGGCATCCAAAGTTGAAGGTCCTTATTATTCCTTAATAAGAATAAACTTCATTGCTTTATACTTGAAATAGAAGTTTTGGAGATTGAAAGCTCTTCAGGTTTACTTTAGTTGTTGATCAATACCAGGAGCCTATTATTATTAAATTCACAAGTAGTAGAAATTTTCCTTTGATGATATATTGAGGAGGCATTTTATTCTCCGTACTTGGGTAACTGCTGCTTGAGGTGTTCATAAACGAATGGAAAATAATTCACATGCCTATTCTAGTCAGTTTTTTTTCTGCTAGTCAGACCAGAAAATCTGACAAGAACAATTTTAGAGGAGAAAAAGTTTATTTGGGGGCTCACAGTTTCAGAAGTCTCAGTCCATAAACAACTGACTTCACTTCTCTGAGCCCAAGGTGAGGCACCACGTTGTGGTGGAAGGGCACAGAGGAGGAAAGCAGCTCAGGACATTCCTGCCAGGAATAGGAGGAGACTAAGTTCAGCCCATAAAATATATGCCCCAAAAGCACATCCACAATGACCCACCTCCTCCAGAAACATCCAGTTAATCCCCATCAGAGGATTAATGCACCGATTTGGTTAATGTTCCCATAACCCAATCATTTCACTTCTAAACTTCCTGGCATTGTCTCACAGATGAGCTTTTTGGGGGGATACTTCACATCTAAACCATAACAATGCCTAAACTCTGAGATAGCAATGTAAGATCAAAGCCTGGAAATAAAAATATCTAAAAATAATTTCCCATTTTTGTCATAGTTTAAGTTGTATTGAATTTTCAGCAGATCCTTCTCTAAAATAGACCATATGTTGTGCCACAAAGCAAACCTTAGAAAATACAAAAAAAAAAAAAAATTAGACATACTACCCTGCATTATCTCAGACCATAATGGAATGAAATCAGAAATCAATGATAAAATAGAAGCTACTCTATCACCTGGAGACTAAATAATATGCTATTGAATGATGCATGAATAACAGAAGACATAAGGGAGGAGATAAAAAAAATTCTTAGAGGTAAATGAGAACTTTGATATAACATATCAAAATCTCTGGGACACTATGAAGGCTGTGTTAAGAGGAAAAGTTCATTGCATTGAGTTCATTCATTAAAAGAAGAAAAAGTCAACAAATAAATGACCTGACATTACATCTCAAAGCTCTAAAAAAAGAACAAATCAGCACCAAAAGAAGTAGAAGACAGGAAATAATTAAAATCAAGGCTGAAATCAATGAAATTGAAACAAAGGAAACAATTTAAAAATTGACAAAACAAAAAGCTGGTTCTTTGAAAAATAAATAAAATAGATAAACACTTAGCCATCCTATTGAAAAGGAGAGATAAAACTCAAATTCCTAAAATTCATGATGAAAAAAGGAAATATGACAGACACTGTTGAAATACAGAAGATAATTGCAAACTATTTTGAAAATCTATACTCCAGTAAAATAGAAAATCCCAAAGACACAGACAAATTTCTAGAGGCATATGACCTGCCCAAACTGAATCAGGAGGACCTACACAACTTAGATCAGTTCTAAGCAAGGAAATAGAAGACGCCATCAAAGCTTACTAACCAAGAAGAGCCTGGAACCAGATGGGTTCTCAACTGAGTTCTACAAGACCTTCAAAGAAGAATTAATACTAATACCTCTCAAATTATTCCATGAAATAGGAATGGGAGGAACCATGCCAAACTCATTCTATGAGACTAATATCATCCTGATTCCAAAATCAAAACAAACAAACAAAAAAACAAAGACACATCAAAGAAAGAAAACTTCAGACCAATATCCCTGATTGGACACTAAAATTCTGGCAAATCACATACGAAAACATATTAAAGAGATAGTGCACCGTATCAAGTGGGTTTCATCCTAAGAAGGCAAGGTTGGTTCAACATGTGGAAATCGATAAATGTAATTCATCACATCAATAGATTTAAAGACAAAAGTCATATGATTATTTCCATAGATGCTGAGAAAGCATTTGACAAAATACAGCACTCATTCATTTTCAATACACTAGGAAAACTAGAGATAGTAGGAACATACCTCATAAAAGCTATCTGTGCAAAACCAAAGGCCAATATCATCCAAAATGGAGAAAAATTGGAAGCATTCCCACTAAAAACAGGAACAAGACAGGGATGTCCTCTTTCACCACTTCTATTCAACATAGTCCTTGAAACTCTAGCCAGAGCAATTAGACAAATGAAAGAAATTAAAGGGATATGAATAGGAAAAGAAGAACTCAAATTATTATTATTTACTGATGACATGATTTGATACTTAGAGAATCCAAAAAAATTCCACCAGAAAACTTCTAGAATTAATAAATGAATTTAGCAAAGTAGCAGAATATAAAATCAATACCCATAAACCAAATGCATTTCTATATATCAATGATGAATCCTCTGAAAGAGAAATTAGGAAAACTACCTCATTCACAATAGCCTCAAAAAAATAAAAATAAAATACTTGGGAATTAATTTAACAAAAGAGGTGAAAGACCTCTACAATGAAAATTACAGAACACTAAAGAAAGAAATTGAAGAAGATCTTAGAAGATGGAAAGATCTCCCATGCTCTTGGATAGGCAGAATCAATACTGTCAAAATGGCCATACTACCCAAAGTGCTATACAGATTTATTGAGACTCCAAATCAATTTCAACATCATTCCTTATAGAAACAGAAAAAGCAATTATGAAATTCATTTGAAAAAATAAGAGGCCCAGCATAGCCAAAGCAATTCTTAGGAAGAAGAGTGAAGCAGGAGGCATCACAATACCAGACCTTAAACTTGACTACAAAGCTATAGTCACAGAAACGGCATGGTACTGGCACCAAAATAGACATGTAGACCAATGGTATAGAATATAATACTTAGAGACAAACCACATAAATATGGTTATCTCATACTAGACAAAGGTGCCAAAAACATACATTGGAGAAAAGATAGCCTCTTCAACAAATGGTGCTGGGAAAACTGGAAATCCATATGCACCAAAATGAAATTTAACCACTATCTCTCACCATGCACAAAATTCAACTCAAACTGGATCAAGGACCTAGGAATTAGACCAGAGACCCTGTGCCTAACTGAGGAAAAAGTAGGCCCAAATCTTCATCGTGTTGGATTAGGCCCCAACTTCCTTAATAAGACTCCTAAAGTTCAAGAAATGAAAGCAAGAATCCATAAATGAGATGGTTTCAAACCGAAAAGCTTCTTCACAGCAAAATAAACAATCAATGAAGTGAACAGAGATCCTACATTCTGGGAGCAAATTTTTGCCACATGCACATCACATAGAGCACTAATCGACAGGATATGTAAAGAACTCAAAAAACTTAACACCAAAAAAATAAAAAATAAACAACCCAATCAATAAATGGACTAGGGAGCTGAACAGACACTTCTCAGAAGAAGATACACTATCAATCAACAAATATATGAAAAAAAATGTTCAACATCTCTAGCCATTAGAGAAATGCAAATCAAAACTACTCTAAGATTTCATCTCACGCCAGTCAGAATTGCAGTTATCAAGGATACAAACAACAGTAAGTGTTGGCAAGGATGTGGAGGAAAAGGCACACTCAGACATTGCTGGTGGGACTGCAAATTGGTGCAACCAATCTGGAAAGCAGTATGGAGATTCCTTAGAAAACTTGGAATGGAACTGCCATTTGACCCAGCTATCCCACTCCTCGATCTATACCCAAAAGACTTAAAAACAGCATACTACAGTGATACAGCCACTCCAATGTTTATGGCAGCTCAATTCACAATAGCTAAATTGTGGAAGCAACCTAGATGCCCTTCAATAGATGAATGGATAAAGAAACTGTGGGATATATACACAATGGAATATTACTCAGCAATAAAAGAAAATAAAATTATGGCATTTGCAGGTAAATGGGTGAAGCTGGAGAATATCATGCTAAGTGAAGTAATCCAATCCCAAAAAATCAAAGGCCAAATGTTTTCTCTGATAAGTAGATGCTGATCCATAATGGAGGAGAGGGCATTGGAAGAATGGAGAAACTTTGGTCAAAGGGGAGGGAAGAGAGAGAATGGGACATGGGGGCAGGAAAGATGGTGGAATGAAATAGACAACAATGCCCTAGGTACATGTATGACTGCACATATGGTGTAATTCTATATTGTTACAACAATATACAAGTGAAAAGTTGTGCTCCATTTGTGTACAATGAATCAAAATGCATTCTGCTGTTATGCATAACTAATAAGAATAAATAAATTTTAAAAATTTATTTATTTCAGCCTTATTGATTTTATTTTCTAACTCTGGTATCTGTTGAACCCATTTATCAAACATAAGTGGTGATTATATAAAGATAATAAAGGAAATTGGTACACGGGGTTAATGAATCTGAATTCATCTGGCCCTCTGTTAATTTGAAGCACTTAGCTAAGTGCCTTGCACAGAGTAAGTGCAGATTGTTGCGCTGAACTCTGTCCCCTTTGCAATCTTATCAGGTAGGACACCTGTTCTCCTAAGGAAGCTGTCACTTAGCAGACTGCTACCTATGCTGATTCAGGAATCTACTGTGCTATGCGTTTTGTTTTGTTTTTTTGTTTGTGTTTGTTTTACCTGCTTTGGAAGCCCAAGCTTGCCCTTCTGGTATTGTCTCTTTATTGTTTCTCATGCTAGACAGTTGCTCAAATGCAGAATTGATCAAGTTGTAATTGTTAGTTTTTTTTAAATATGATCATGGGTCTTCAAAGCATACATACTATGTATAGACTGAGGCATTAGTATGTGCATGCAAATAGATATTTAAACACTCCCAGATGAATATCACATGCAATTAGTTGTAGAATTAAATCCTTTTGAATATTCCCAACTCCCAGAATTGTGTCTATTGCAGGCTAACCTCGTATGCAGGTAGTGCAGGAGTCATAAGGTTGTACACTTGTATTACTTTTCACAATTGTCTCTAATAGGTTCATTAGGGAATCTAGGATCACTGATTTGGCAATTTTGCCTGCTAAATTATTCTAAATGTCCGTTACTTACTGGCACTAACTGGGAGGATTCTTTCTGTTCATAAATGAAAGTTCTTCCATTTTTCTGTTTCCTTTTGTATTTTCCCTCAAATATGAGTCTATTGGGGATTAAATCCAAATTAGTCTAATTTTCTTTGATAGCAGTAGTCATATTACAGTAATTCTCACTGCAGCAAGAAGCACTTAGTGTCTTGATTTCCTTGCCGTTTGCTATAAAATGTTCAAGTCTGTGGTAGAGTTCTTGTAGAACTTCTGACTGAGGCAGCTCATTGTTTTTTCTCCCACCCTGACTTGCCCTTTAATAAGTCTCATTGGGTGCTAAGTTTTAAATTGGCCTTTATACATAGGAGGCTGCCCTTATCTATGAACCCAATATCTTACTCCGACAATTCTGTGATCCTTGTGCCTCTTCTGTCATCCTTTTTTCTACACTGGCTTTTCTTTTCTTAACCTCTTACATTTTCTCACTTGCTTAATCCTCACTATTACCAAACCAGAAAGAATGACCCCATTCACCTCTTTTTATCAATCCAAACCAAAGCCCATCGTGCCCCCTGCTCAGGTGAGGCTCTGTCCTTGTACTTCCCTCTCCAGTTATTTTAGCCCAGTCACTGACCCCGGACATTCCTAATCAAATTCTTTGGCTTTATTATGTCTAAGTTGATTTGTCCTCACGCATGAGTGAATCTGTCGTGCCTCTGCTCCTGGCAGGATTCTTGTCTGATGGGAGTTTTACATCTCCTGTGTTCACTCTAGGGGAGCAGAGTCCTGTCTTGTTAGTGTAATCCTGATGCTCCAACCTCATCCGCCGTTAGCTCCCTCACCCATTATTCTATAAGCATTTTTCACTTGGAAGTATTTTATTTTAGAAAGTTTTTAAGATTGATGCTCTAAAAATCATAAAGACATAAATGGGACCCAGTAATAGTTTAACAAAGGAAAAAAGGTATTTTATATCTTACCTGTTGCTGTTCTGGAAAAGAAACTCATTGTCCTCCCCCCAATTTGGTTCCCCATTCTCTGAGAGGCCAAGCCTAAACTGAAGCCTCGTTCCTGATGCCTTCTTCATTCTGCTACTGAGTCTTAAACATTTGCTTTTTCTTCGTTACCCCTCCACTATCATCTTTGTTCACACCCTCCCCTATGCCTGGACCATTGCACTGTCTCCCTACAACCTTTCTTCAGGCCACTCTCCATACAACCTCAGGAGTGATTTTTCTAATGTTCAGATACATTTCTGTTATTTTTCTTCTACAAAATTTTCAATGATCTTTCATTGCTTATGAAATAAAACATAAACTCCTTAATATGCTCTTCTATTACTTGGCCCTTGCTAACATCTCCAGCCTCAGTTTACTTTTTCTGCACATACGCCCACTGAGCTAATTACAGGCAGCCTCTGGATGGTGGTGCATGTTGTGACAGCTGCAGAAATGCCCTTTTCTAAATGTCTACCAAGTGAACATCAGTGATTGGCTCAGGGACCTTCTGCATTCTGAAGCCTTCCTTGGCCCACCCAAGCATGGTCAATCACTTCCTTCTTTCTCTGTGTGCTTTAGATGCTTTTGTTAATGCAACTCCTCTTTATATCTCTCTTCCTTCCTCTAATGTGAGGACTTGGAAGATGGAAACAATGTCTTACCTTTGCATTATGCAGGCTTGTTATAACTCATAGTAGGAACTCAATAAATGTATGTTAAATCAATTTGAATGAGAGAATAATTTTTTCTCCTTCTTCTTCCTCCTCTCTCTCTTCCTTTTCCCCTCCTCCTCTTTCTTCTTCTTTTTGATAGAAAAAATCCATGAGCAGTGAACTTAGAGAAAAAAGCGGTAGTGACAGATTCTGATGATTCAGTGCACAATGGAAATGATTTCAGACTAGTTTGTATGACAGCAATTATCGTTTGGATTAAAAGCCTACATTTCCTCTTCTATGACCTCCACTTGAAAGAAGAGCTTTGAAGGAAAAATAAACATCATGAATGTACCCTTCTCTTCTTTGAAAGGACAGTGTGCTTCTTTGATGGTCAAACCTCGCAACTGTGAGCACTAAATAGCCTCCCCTTCAAGTGAACTAATCATCACTCATGCTCTTGGTGGGGCAACCTGCTGCCAGCCTGCAAATGAGGCCTGTTAATGATATCACTCATTTCAAGTCTGTAAATGGGAACACAAGGGGAGGAGGACCCCAAGCACTGCTGCTGGCCGTTAATCCATATTATTAATGGAGGCAGCTTTATCAATGCCAGTCTTGCATCCTTCTGATGGAGGGGTTCTCATTTTCTCATTATTTCATTGTTTACAAGTTTACTTAAAAGGCGTATGTGGTGTATGTACCATTCATATATATATGTGTGTGTGTGTGTGTGTATATAAATATATATATAAATATATATTTATATACACACACACACACACATATACATATATATTAATGAATATCTCCGCCCCTTCCCCCTTGCTATATTTTCTTTCCCAATTTAGTGAGATCAATTTGAGGGACGGTGCTTATGGGGGTCCTTCTAATGACAATTCTACTTCAAGAGCTATGGCCTATTTTTAAAGATGTATAAAAGTGCATGCTAATGTAATTGCCACTATGTCACTGCCTGAAAGCTCCCATTAACTAGTAGCAGGCTTGTATAAAAGGGCTGTGGGATGAAGGCCCAGGAAATGTGGGAACCAGAGAAGGCCTGAGGGAGGCAGCCATCTTCTGGGGGAAGGGGAGGTCATGAGATTCCTGAGCTCTTCTCCAAGCACTTAGAAATGTTATCTGTGATAGTGTTAATATAGGAATGATTACTTGTTGTATTTTAGATGGGGACATCAATCACACCAGGATGGTAAAATAATCAAGTCATATTTGATTAGACTCTTAACTCCCACCAACCCGCAGTAATGAATTTACACAAAGTATTATTATTTTAAAAATAAGCTTTTTTTTTTAAGAACTGTTTTAGATTCATTTAGAATGGGAGGTTCAGAGAGTCCCCTGTCCCACACATGTAGTCTCCCCTTTTATCCTCTACCACAGTGGTACATTGGGTATAGCCAGTAAACTTTTATTGACACATCATTATCACTCAATGTCAGTATTACATTAGGGTTAATTCTTGGTGTTGTGTCCATCACTGTGACCAAAAACACCTGACACGAACAACTTAAAGAAGGAAGAATTTATTTTGGGCTCACAGTTTCAGAGTTTCAGTCCATAGTCTGCCGACTCCATTGCTCAGAGTATCGTATCAGAAGGCTACAATGGAGCCAGAGGATAAAATAGAATCCACAAGGGCATTATCCCAGTGCCCTACCTTCTCCAGCAACCCCCCACCTGCCTACAATACCATCCAGTAGTCCATTCAAAATATTAATTTACTGAGTTATTGGGTTATGACTTCATAATCTAATCATTTCAACTCCTGCATTAACAGAGGAGCTTTTTGAAACAAAAAGCTGATATCCAAACCATAACAACATTGTACATTCCATAGGTTTTGTCCCCTACCCAACATTATAAGTAGATGCAATAAAAATCCTCTGTGCTCCACCTATTTGTGCCCTAAGTCTTGATAATCATGATCCCTTTACGGTTCCTCTCATTTCTCCTCTTTCTTGAATAGATGTTATGGAGTTGGTATCATATAGTATGCAGCATTTTCAGAATAGCTTAGTAATAGTGATCTGTTTAAGTTTCCTTCTTGTCTCTTCATGTCTTGAAAACTCATTTCTTCTTAGTGTTGAATAATATCCCCGTGTCTGGATATGCCACCATTCCTTTATCCTTCACCTACTAATGGGCATCTTGGATGCTTCCAAGTTTTGGCAATTATGGATAAAGTTGACAAAAACATTAAATTGATATAAGGTTTTTATTTGAGTACAAGTTTTGAACTCCTTTGAGTAACATCAAAGATTGACTGCTGGATCAAGGGTTAAGAATAATTTCAGTTTTATAAAGAAATGCCAAATCATTCTCCAAAGTACAGCAAGGAGTGAGAGTTCTGTTGTTTCACACCAGCACTTGGCATCCTTCGTGCTCTTTGGCCATTCTAATAAGCATGTGGTGATACCTCATTATTGCTTCCATTTGCATTTCCCTGATGACATACGATGTGGAGCATCTTTTGTATGCTTATTTGCCATCTGTATTTCTCCTTTGGTGATGTATATGTATATGTCTTTGGCCCATTTTTTAAGTTGGTTTGTTTTCTTATGACTGAGTTTTAAGAATATTATTGTATATTTTGATAGTAGTTTTTTAAATCGGCGATGTCTTCTACAATCATTTTCTTCTAGTCTGTGCCTTGTCTCTTTATTTTCTTGTCCATGTCTTTCAGAGCAGATAATTTTAATTTAAACAAAGTCTAGTTTATCAATTATTTCTTTTATGGATTGAGCCTTTGTTGTTGTATGTAAAAGTCATCCTCAAAGGGCTATTTTTACCTGTGCTTACTTCTACTAAAATGATGTGTATTTTCAACAAACTTCGTAAGTTTTAAAGTATGAGGCAAATACAATGGAGAGCAGCATTTAAAGAAATGCTATCATGTTGGCTATTGATTTGAATATTATCAATCATCATTTAACTAAAGCTTGGTTTTTCTTTAATTCTAAGAAAATTTTCAATTTCATTTTCTCCTTGAGACCTAGATCCATTTATAGGGGGAAGATAAGGGGATCCTACTTGGAACTCAAGGAGGAGTGGCTATCAATACAGTGATTTTTCACAAGAAAAGAAAAACTTGTGTACCACAATAAAGAGAGGGATAGGAGTTGGAAATCTGAGAAGGTCTACTACAGAATAAATACCGTTAATTTACTCAGAGTCCTAATCAGGGTCCCCCTATAAACCATTCAGCCTTTGCCCCACTAGTATGAGTCTGGTTTTTGTTACTATGATGAAACTTCTGAGGATGGGTAACTTGATAAAAAGAAAGGTTTGTTTTGGTCCTTGATTCTGGAGGTCGAAGTTTGAGGGGCCACATCTGATAATGGTCATCTTGCTGGCTGTGTCCCAAGGTATTCCAGACCATCACAAGGCAAAACAGGGAGTGTGGATATATATCTGTGGCTTCTGACTTTTTCTTCCTTTTGTAAAGCCTCCAGGATTCAATCACAGGGACTTTACCTGAATGACTTTATCCTCTCCTAATCCCCGTCCATAGGCCCTACCTCTAATACCACAGTTCAGATTAAATTTCTCCCCTCTTAACATGTCACAAATAGGAATTAAATTTTAACTCATGAAGCCTTGGGGACACATTGAAACCCACATCTAAACCATAGCACCACCCTAGGCAAAACCTTCTTTGATACCTCTACTGTGGCAGCAGCCAGAGAAGCTGCCTGTGTTATTAGGCTTAAGGAGGAGATTGATTTCATGGGATTGGAAACTCAAGAGTTGGATTCTGCCCCTTAGTTGGTAGATTCCCTCACCTTGCTTCTGTAAACCAGGCACTCATGAAGAGAGCCACCAGGAAGATAATATCTCAAAGAATACCTCATTCTCAGGAGTGGAAAGAACTCAGAAAGTTGGGGTGTCTGTGGTCATGCTGTCAGGATCATGAGTTCGAGAGTTTAACTATGGTGGTATCAAAGTTCTTCCCTGGGGAGCCACCTATTACAGTGTTTCAGTCACTGATGTACTTTAGTTAACACTATCTCAGTGGATTGTCACAACATGCCTATAAAATAAACAAGTTAGTTGTCACCAGATCCTTTTCATGGTTTTGCTTAAGGCTAGATAAATAGTAAATGAGGAAGCCTGATGTAGACTGTTTCTCTGTATTTCTAGTCTAGGTTTTTTTTCCAACACATTAGTACAACCAGTTGAGTACCCCTCCTTTCTCAACTTGTTCCATTAACAGTAATTAGTTTTTAGTAAATCACTTCCTTAGGAAGTTGCACAGTTCTTTAAAGAAATCTTTTTCAATAAATAGATGACTTTTTGGGAGGGCAGTTACCAGGAATTGAACTCAGGGGCATTTGACCACTGAACCACATCCTCAGCCTTATTTATATTTTATTTAGAGACAGGGTCTCACTGAGTTGCTTAGCACCTCGCCTTTGCTGAGGCTGGCTTTGAACTGGCGATCCTCCTGCCTCAGCCTCCCTAGCCGCTGGGATTATAGCCATGCGCCACCGCATCTGGCGACATGGTTTTTAAACTGAGTTATTCTTGGTTCCAAGGAAGGATAGAAGAAGAATTAAGCATGGACATAGAATGAACAATACCAGTTAAAGTTGATGAATCCACTTTATCAACTATTCCAGGTGTCTTAGTCAGCTTTTTCACTCTTGTGACTAAAAGACCTGATAAGAACAACTTTAGAGGAAGAAAAGTTTATTTCAGGGCTCACAGTTTCAGAGGTATCAGTCTATAGAAAGCTGGCTCCATTCCCTGGTTCTCAAGGTGAGGCTAAACATCATGGCAAAAGAATGTGGCAGAGGGAAGCAGCTCACATGATGTTCAGAGAGCAGAGAGAAAGTCCACTCACTAGATACAAAATATATGTCTGAAAGCCACACCCCCAATAATCTTCCTCGTCCAGCTGCACCCTACCCACCTACAGTTACTAGTTAATCCCATCAAGGGATTAATTCCGTGATTGGGTTAAGACTCTCATAACCCAATTATTTTTCCTCTAAACCTTTTTGCATTGTCTCACACATGAGTTTTTGGGGGACACTTCACATCCAAACTAAAACACTAGGTCTCCACAGGAAGATCTGAGATGATATTTTATGCCTTTCTGACCTTGAACTTGAAGTGAAACAAAAAGCTCTGTGCTGATGACTTTGCTTCTATCCAAGACTGGCATTCAAAGCAATTACCATAGGAATCTGTAAAATCTCTTTCTCTGGAGGTGTTTCATACTAAGGTTGTTACTTTCAGAAGGGACCAGAGCACAGCTTGACAATGAACTAAATGACCTCTTGGTATTTTCTAAGCATGAAACTAATTTGGCAGCAATGTGTGGGCCCTAAGTGTACCTGAAGTGAGTCTCAAAAGTAACTTGTCTCAATTTACAACCTATCTTGATCTTTCGTAGTCTAAAATTTCTCTAAATATGAATATGGATAGAACAGGGAGTAGTGCAGAATGGTTGAGGAAAGTTTAATGTATAACTCTGTGATAATAATAATAGCTAAAAACATGCGCCGAATATCTTACTTTTTCCTAGCAACCTTGCATGTGTTGTTCATTTAGTTTTCACTGTGACCTGTGTGGTAGGTGCTATTGTGCTCTTGGTTTTATACACAAGGAAACCAAAGCTTCAAGCTAAATAACTTGGCAGGTAAGAGGTAAATTTGGGTTTTAAAATGTGCTCTTCCCAAAGAGCAAGCACGTGCCTCCTGGTGAAGTCTAGAAGGAACCTGTATCTCAGAGGTATATTAACGTGAGTTTTGGCTCTAGCACGGCCATTTTCCAGCTGTGTGACCACAGCAAAATCATTTAACCTCTGGGTCTCAGTTTTTTAAGACTATAAATGGAAGATTAGATACCTGCTTTGAAGCATTACTGGCAAGGACACATAAATCATATACTCATTAGCTATTACAATTCTGAAATACATCCTGACAACCTGATTGGGTCAACATATGACATATGGGCGACAGAGTCAGCTCATTCTTTCTCTTGTCATTCTTGAGAGAAATTGCCAATATAAGATATCTCAAAGTCCTTGAAAATATCAATAATATTAACATAATGCTAATGTGAATAAATCAGCAGGAACTAATCAACATTTCTGGAAAAACAGAGCCAATGTCACTTTGTAGAGGTAAAATAGCAGCTGGCTGTGCATTTCTGAACCTGTCTGTGTGGCTGCTTCCAAGTGGTTGGTAGGAACGAAATTCCGAAATTCCTTCCTGATGTAATAGTTTCAGATGGTTCCTGGGGCCTCTGAACAGGGTTTCCAGGATAGGGGTGGAGAGCAGATGAGAAGGTAGGTTAGGTTCAGCCCTACCACCTTCAATCAAAGATGTCTTGATTTCTTTTATATATTGAAGATTGTTTGTAGAACTATGAAAAAAATAGTTATTTTTTTTAAAAGGTTGGAAATCACACTTTGGAACATATACTGGGTTTATTTATTCAGAACATGAATAAGATTCTTCAGATAGTTTTATAAGATGATAACCAATTTTTTGTTTTGTTTTGTTTCTAATGTGGAAAGGAGAAAAGAAATTCAGTGGAATTGTTAGAAGAGAGACTAGCACTGGGCCCTGGAGTTGTGCACTTGGGTTGAATACTGCAGCTGCCATTAGCTATGTGACCTTGGGACAAGTTATTTAACTTCTCTGTGCTTCAGTTTTCCCATCGGCAAAATGGATAATAATTTTAGTTTCCTATTGCTGCTACAACTAATCACCACAAATGTTTTAATGACTTTATACAACACAAATTTATTGTGTTTTGATTCTAGAGGCCAGAAGTCTGAAATGGGTCTCATTGTGCCAAAACCAGGGTGTTGGCATGACCTTGCTCCCTGGAAGGCTCTAGCAAGACCTTGCCATTTCTAGCTGTTAGAGGTTGCCTGCAGCCCTTGTCCCCAGGCCCCTCCTCCGTCACTAGCCAGTATCTAACATTTTCAAATGTCTCTCTGACTCTGACCTCCTGCTTCCTTGGTCATTTCTCCTGACCTTCCCACCTCCCTCTTAGAACCCTCTGTGATGACAAGGTTGGGGCCATCTGGATAATCCTGGAAAATCTCTCTCATCTAAGGTCTTTGATTTAAGAACATATACAAAGTCCCTTTTATTGTGCAAGATAACATATTCACAGATCATTAACATTTTAGCCCCTGCAGCAATCCATGAGGTAAGTGCTGATTACTGTTACATGTGAGGAAGTGGACATCTTTGAGTGTGGGTTATTCAGCTGATTACAGTAATCAATAGCACCTACCTCATGTTGCTGCAGGGACTAAAAGGTTATTGTATAGAATATAATTACAATGGTCCTCAACACTCCTTGATACATAATAAGGGATGAACACATATTAGCTATGGATGTAATTCTAATATATTTTGACTACGGCAATAATGTGTCCCTATGTCTCTATACCAGTCTGCGACACAATATCTGGAGAGTTCATGGGCTTTGGAAATGGACCTGAATATACCTTTGTTTACTGCCTGTGTGACGTTAGAGACATAACTTAACCTCTCTGAGGCCCAGTTTTCATATCTGTAAAATAACCAACTATATCTCACAGTGTTGTGATGAGAGTTAAGTAGACATAGGAGGTAGCTGTCTCAAGAAATCTGGGCTTCCCTGCCTAACTAGCTTTGGCAGAGGTGACTACATTCTCTGAAATGTAGGAGGTGACTTGGTCTCTGAGCCATCTTTGAAACCTGAACATCAGAGGTAATAACACCCGTTCACCTCGCAGTGTGGTTAAAAGATCTAGCAGTTTGGGAAAGTGCTTGTTGAATTATTAACACCACACAAAGGGGAATAATACTGCAAAGATATGGATTTTTTTTTCCTCATTGGACAAAAATATTCATCATGGAGGTGGAGTTTGACTAGACTCGGAGGCAGGGGTATAGGGAGAAACATGATTTTTTTCTGTTCCTCATTGGGGAAATGAAGGATCTAGAGTTGAGGGCTCTTATTAGTTTCCTGTGCTGTCTATAACAAATTATCACAAACTTGGTGGCTCAAAACAACATGAATTTCTTCCCATAGAGTTATAGAGGCCAGAAATCCAAAATTGGTCTCCTGGAGCTGAAATCAAAGTGTCCACAGGGCTGTGTTCCCATCCAGGAGAACCCGGTCCTTTACTTTCCCACAGAGCTCTAAACAAATATTTAAAAAAAGAGAAGAAAAAGAAAGAAAAAAAAAGGCTAGGGATGTGGCTAGTGGTTCATTGCCTCTAGTGTCAATCCCTAGTACCAAAAAAAAAAAAAAAAAATCCCAAATAACTATTAGTCCCTCCCCCCCATAGAGTCTCTCACAGTCTTTTTAACCTTGTGCTATCACATGTGCATTATTATCTGTAATTGTGATTATATCATCTACCATTCACAAGGACTATAATTCTATAATTTAGTGAAGCCTGTAGAAAAAGTAGTGTTTCATGAATGTTATCGCTAACATGAAATTGCCTCACTACAGAGTTAGTACAAGGTGTCATCTTAGGGCAAATACTTGGTCCATTTGACCTGGAGGCATAGGAGTCCCAGATTCGGGAAAGTTCAGGCTTGACAGTGATGTCTCTGCCTCCTGGGGGAGGCTGGGGAGTCTCTCCGTGACAAGTTCTAGTGAGACAGCATCATGCTGTCCTCTTGCCAGCAACCTTCAACCACTAATCAAACCTGAAGAAACTAGAGCTGGAACCCTTAGTCTGTACCAACTGAATAATCAAGACATATTCTTATGAAAATGAATCTCTTAACATTTAATTATAAGCAAATGTGTATCTAGTTTTCACAAAAAGGAAATGTGGAATGGAGACTTTTTCTGGCTTTTTAAGTCAATGTGTTCATTCTTCTCGTCTGCTAAAAGATGAATCTACTAAGAATAACATAGGTGAACATTGCAGACAGACTTCTAGGTGATCTGGTTGATGACTGCCCACTGGTGTTCCTGCCTTAGTGTGATCCCTCCCCTTGAGTGTGGCCAGGACCTGTAGCTTCTTTCCAACTAATAGAATGGAGCAGGATGTGTGTGATTATGTATATATAATTATGTGGTTATTGTGTCTGTCCTACTGGAGTCTCCTCTCTTCTTCTATTCTCTGGTTTTGAGGAGGCAAACAGCCTCTACAAACTAAGGGCAGCCTACACCTCATAGCCCTCAGTCCTATAGCTGCCCCTGAATTCTGCCAACAACCTGAGTAAGCTAAGCCTTGGACCCTTTGCTGGCTGAGTTTCATATCAGAACTCAGCCCAGGTGACCCCTTGACTGCAGCCTTGTGAAGTCCTAAGACTGGCCCAGACTCCTGGCCCACAGGAGCTGGGAAATAAGGTATGCATGTAGTTCTAAGCCACTGAATTGAAAAATATTGTTATGTAACAATAGTTGCTGACAATGAATTTGAACTTCTCTCCCTACATTCATCCAGGAGCTTGTCTCAAGGAGGAAAGGTAGAGAAGTCCAGGTCACAGGATTTAAACAAGCTGCTAATCACATTGGAAAATTTAAATACTTGTATATTATTTATATACTGGTTTCCCTCTACCCACACTCTCTTCCATGCATTTCTTAAAAATGAACACAAAATGTACCTGTTATGGTTTAGATGTGGTACCCCCCAAATCCCCCAAAAGCTCATGTTCAAGACAATGCAAGAAGATTTGGAGGAGAGATGATTAGGTTCTAGCCTTAATCTAATCAGTGAATTAATCCCTGATGGGATTAACTGGTGTTAACTGGGGGCAGGTGGTGTGTGGCTGGAAGAAGTGGTTCATTGGGGGTGTGGCTGTGGGTATATATTTTATATCTGGAGAGTGAAGTCTCTGCTTCCTGATCATCATGTGAGTTGCTTCCCTCTGCCACACTTTTCTGCCATGATGTTTAGCCTCACCTCCAGCCCTGAAGAATGGAGCCAGCCTTCTATGGACTAAGACCTCTGAAACCGTGAGCCTGCACATAAACTTTTCCTCCTCTACAGTTGTTCTGGTCAGATCTGTTAGTCATAGTAGTGAAAAGTTGACTAAAAAGTATTACCTTATGAATATTTTGAAAAGAGGAGTTGAGTTTGTGATATATGTATGATTTAATAAACTTTTTTACCTTCATCCCAATTTTAATTCAGTTTAGTGGTATTGTAAATTTTTAACTTTGGAGGAAAATTACTGTTTTATTTTCATTGGCTATAATTTAATACATTGTTATTTTTTCTGTTCTTTGACTTTATTTTCATCTAATATACATTGGCAGAGACTTCTCAAGATGATGTTTTGAATCTCTAACTTTTGTAGCAAGTGAAATAACAACAGAATTTAGGACTTAGATCCAATTACCAAGCAATAACATTTTGCTAACCTTTTAGCCAATCTGCTTAGTGCTTTGCAAATAGCTTGGGATCATTTTAAAAAATTCTCAATATTAATTGAAGGTTTAGTTTGTTTATGTACCTATTTATTTTTGTGGTACTGGAGATTTAACCCAAGGGCCCTCTACCCTCTACCACTTAGCTACACACAATTCTTTAAAAAAATTTTTTTTAAATGTTGAGACAGGGTCTTGCTAAGTTGCCCAAGCTGGCTTTAAACTTGCAGTCCTCTTGCCTTGAATTTTGAATAGCTGGGATTATAGGTGTGTGCCATGACACCTAGCTCACCCCTCAACTCTTTTTTTTTTTTTTTAATAGATGGACACAATGTCTTTATTTTATTCGTTTGTATGTGGTGCTGAGGATCGAACCCAGGGCCTCACGCATGCGAGGCAAGCGCTCAACCGCTGAGCTACAATCCCAGCCCTACCCCTCAACTCTTAATCAAAATTTTATTCCAGAGATATAAAATGTTTTTATTATTTGAAAATATGGATTTATTCCTTGAAAAAGAAGAAAAGGTCTGCTATTAGTCACCTAAAGCACATCCCATTGCTATTTTACAGTAGCAGAGTGACAGCTGGCATTTATTAGTGGCCTAATCGCCAGGCACTGGAAAGACATTTAATCCTCATTTGCAGCTGCTTTTGTAGGTATTTCTGTTATACCATTTTACAGATGACAAAACTGGGTTAAAGAAGTTCAGTGCCCTGCCTTTAGTCTCAAATGTAGTCATCTGCAGAACAGGATGTCAACCAAACAGAATCTAAAATCTTACTATTCACTATCATATTCCTAAAACTGAAGATGGAGGCATATCTACATCAAATTGGTTTTACCAGGAGAAATAGCAGCTGATGACCTTTGTTCTAAATAACATGGTCATTCATAGTTTAAGCAAACCCTACATAACTTCTCATGACTTGTGTGTAAATCACACAGAGAAAGGTAATGATAATAATGCTGTAAAAATCTCCGTTAAATGAATTACAAAGCAAAACTTGTTATGACATGGAAATTGTATTTATTCTTTACCCTTGTCTTGTAGTCTTTTTCAGTCAGCATCTTTCTTATTAAGAGATGCCCTAAATATGTTGTTAGTGATTACTTACCTTGGCAATGAAGAATAGTGTGAACTGGAAATTTTGTTTTTACACAAAAACGTCAGAGTTTCATGAGATTGATAAAGTGGAAAAATTGCTTAAATCTGAGGACAGAATTGGACTAGTTAAAAGCTGAGGATGCAAAGTAGACAAGAATAATGGTAATACAGATAGGCCAAAATAGAATGATTTCTGTATCAAGGGATTAGGAGAGGCCTTTGTGAAAATTAATTAAGTTCTTGAAAACTTTTCAAAAATGACCTGTTTTAGACTGGTCTATGCAAGTCAAATATGAAATGAAAGATGTTAAATTTTGCTATCATATAATTTGTGCTATTGGGTGCATTTCCAGTAATTTGAAAAATTATGCCCCTTCTCAAAAAGATTAAAGTCAATATTCAATTCACTTTTTGTTCGTTTTCCTAGCTTTCTTATTTCTCTTCTCTACTATTAAATTCAGCTTCTGTTTTAAGTGGATTCACTTCGAATGGCCTTTTCTTGTATAATTATGCGTGAATAATGAGTCCCCTGAGCTTCTTGTAGACTAGGCATGGTTATTTAATCCTAAATGTGTGAGCTTCTCATCACTGGACACATTGAGGGAGAAAGTGGACAACCTCTTGTCCTGGTTGTATGGAGGGCATTCAGCTTGTTAAGGAAGGAGATGGTATGTAGACCTCGTAACCTGTAAAGCCTCTTGCAAGTCCAGAGCCCTGTGAAATCTCAGCTATGTCTTATCAAAAAGACCCATTAAAACCTTGGGGCATGCAGCAATTGTAGAGTGCCATTCAAGATATGACTATGGAGGAGCCCTGGTATGGAGCTACAACAGCACATGCTTCGTTTGTATTCACATTTCTTTTCTCTATCTAGAATTTACCCCCACAACTCCTCTACCCTGCCCACCTTTTTCTCTAATGGTGCTAGGGATTGAACCCAGAGCCTCATTCATGCTAGGCAAGTGCTCTGCCACTCAGTTAACCTCAGCCCTAGCATTAACCTTTAACTTCATAAAACAGTCTCTCTCAGATTGCTTTTCAACTAAGGCATTACCCTCCACTGTGGTGTGCATGTGATGTTGGTGGTGTGGGTTTGTCAGCATGTCATTTTCTGGCTAAGAATTGAAATGCATTATGGTGAACCTCTTGGTGTTTAGGAATTGTGCTCCACCCACCTTTTAAAAAATCCTGGTGACTCAGGGCAGCTCTTCCAAAGTAACATTTTAACACTGCTAATGCTATTAACATTTGAAAACTTGTCAGGCTTGTACAAAGAATGAAACATTAGGTCCTTATGACAACTAGAACCTGTTTCTCTGTACTCTCCTGGAGAGAGAATGGTACTGTTAGCAGAATTAGCACTGGTCACACTTGGGAATCATCAGGCTTCCTGTTTCACAGTTTGAAGCTGGCAGTAGATTTGCTGTTTCATATATTGTCCAGTTAATAAGGAGGCTAGTCGAAACAAGGCAGTAAAAAGCAGGTGGTTACATATTGGTGTCTGGGGCAGGAAGAGGGAGGATTATACTCTCCCACTGAAAGCCTTTCACTCTTTCTCCCATGAGACCTGATCCTGATGAAGGCTACGAGTCTGGGTATGGAAAAATGGTTTCCTAGTATTATAGGTGGTGTTTGAGTAAATACTTGATTTTCAGTATTGCTTTTATTAAATGCCTCAATTTTTTTTGTTAAAGTACAAAAATCTTAATTTGTCATCTATAAATACATGGGGTGTGCTTAGTGTCAGGGTATGTACTAAATACTGATGAATCTTTATAGCAGTGTAATCTTCTTACAAACCAATACTTTAGCAGAGAAGCTTTAAATGATCATTGATCATTTTTATCATGGAAATGTTAATGTGCAAAGCACTTTACAAGACATTATTGGGCAATTGACCAAATAGAAAATAGAAATCTAGAGATCTTCATTCTCAAGGAATTTTAATTTCCCAAACCAAATACAAAGGCAGCAACTTGAGAACCATTACCAACATGGTGGCAAAGAACACATAATTATTAAAAAAATTCTTTACTATATTCTTAATATCATAGGAAATTTTGATATTCAAGATGTTTACATGTCTGAAGACATAAAATAAGAAAATCATAGAAACATAGAGCATCCAAGCACATATCATTGTTCAATCTCCTCATTTTACAGATGAGTAAATAAGGCTAGAAAGGTTAAGTAAGGTGACCATAATCATGCAGTCGGTTAGCGAGTTCTGCTGGAACTAGAAATAGTTCTATTTCTGCATCACTGACTTTGGCTTTCTGAAAGGAATGTCATATTGACCTTTGCAACCTTTCATAGATATGCTGAGAAAATGTACGTTCTTGTTAGACACAAAACATCACAGGTGACAATAAAAACACCTTCTGCCAGATACTCTGCTTCTATGCAAGTTGCAACTTGGCTTCTGGGATTTTGTAAGTCACTTACACTCAGCCATTCTGTTTATCCCTAGTCTGTGTACATGATTCAACTGCATGATGCTTTCTGAATATCAAGCAATTGAAAAGGAGACCCATTTATTGGGTTTTTATAACACACGTCCACACAACAGATGTGGTGGTGTCACGTGGTTCCTATTCTTCTGTCTTGGTCCATGGTAAGAAAGGATCATCTTCCAGATGTTTTTCATAGGATGAACATGGTGGACAAGGATCTGATACAACCCCTTAAATCATGACCTCACTGCAGCAGGACCTCTACTTTTTGTTGCTGGATGAGAGGTACACAGAAGCCCCCTCATTCAGATGGGGGTCAAGATCTCATAATTCAGTTCCATCTCCTTCCATCAGACAACTAAGAGAAGAGTTGCTGATAATCCCAATGGTTCTCTTATTTTCAAAACCCAGAACAGCAAGAACATGAATGAGATTTCTAATTACTATTGCCTGAATTTTTCTAGGGAGACTAGTTATCACCACTGAAAATTAAGACATAATTTTGGCTGAATTGTAATGATTAGGATAACTTCTGTCTTTCTTTGCAGGCTGACATTTAACTTTTTTCTCAGCATAAGCTACAGAATTACAAGGAGAATCCAAATATTTATTTTTCATTTCAAAAAGCAAGAAGGCAGAGGAGAACCTCCAGTTATGTATGCCATGGTGTTCTGATTTGACTACCCATAGTATCTCTAAATGACAGTTATTAAGACATTTACTCATCTATAGCTTTTTATATTTTTTTGCAGAGATGAAAAATCTTTTCCCCATCTTCACTGTGCTCATTACCTTAGTGGTAAATTCAAACAGCAATGTCAAATAAAAATTCTTGCTAAATTTACTTGTCTCCACCAACTTTACATAAATGGTAGGGAAAGATTAGGTTGGAATTGTCTTCTTTAAATAAACTTTATATTTTATGGCAACTTTAGATTTAGATCAGAAAGCACAGTGTTCTTATATCCCTCCTATACACACAAATGTATAGCCCACTCCTATCATCAGCATCCTCAGCCACAGTGGTACATTTGTTACAACTAATGAGCCTGCAGTGTCACATCTTTATCATCCAAAGTCCATAGTTTACCATTGGGTTCACTCTTGATATTTTACATTCTGTAGGTTTTGACAGATATATAATGACCTACATTATGTTATAGTATAATTCAAAATAATTATAATATTATTCAAAATAATTCCACTGTCCTAAAAGCCCTCTCTGTATTGCCTGTTGATTCCCAACCTTTGGCAATGACTAATTATTTTATTGTCTTTTAGTTTTTATTCTTCTCAAACACTATACATTTGGAAATCATATAGCAAGCAGCATTTTCAGATCAACTTCTTTCACTCAGTGGTCTCGTATAAGTTTCTTTTGTGTCTCTTCAGAGCTTGATAGCTCATTTCTTCTTAGTCCTGAAAAACATTCCAGTGTCTGGATAGGCTACAGTTTCTTTATCCTTCACCCACTCAAGGGCTTCTTGAATGCTCTTAAGTTTTAGCAATCATGAATACAATTGATTTAAACACCTATGTGTAGGTTTTTGTGTGGACCTAAGTTTTGAATTCCTTTGAATACTACCAAGAAGTATGCTCGCTGAATCAAATAATAAGAGTATGTTTACTCTTATAAGAAACTGCCAATCTGTCTTCCGAAGTGGCTGTATCATTGTGTATTTCTATCAGCAACAAAGGAGTGTTCATGGTGCTCCACATCCTTGTCAGTGTTCTGGATTTGGGTCATTTTAACGACTTGCAGTAGTATCTCATTGATGTTTAACTGGCATTTCCCTGATGACATATGATTTCATATGTTCATTTGCCATATTTGTCTTCTTTGGTGAAGTGTCTGTTGAGACTTTTGTCCATTTGATTTTTGTTGTTGTTTTAATGAAGTTGTTCAATTTTTAATTGTTGAATTTAAAGTGTTCTTTGCATATTTTGGATAATAGTCCTTTACCAGATATGTCTTGCAAATATTTTCCCCAGTGTGGGGCTTGTCTTCTCATTCTCTTGACATTTCATTCTGTTGAGCAGATTTTTAATGAAATTCAACTTATCAGTTATTTTTTTCATAGTTGGAATTTTTGTTGGTGTATCTAAAAGTTGTCATCATGTCCGAGTTCATTTAGATTTTCTCTTGTTATATTCTGTTTAATAAGTTCACATTTTATATTTAGGTAAATGATCCTGTTTGAGTTAACTTTTTATCAAGTGTGCAAGGTCTGTGTCTAGATTCATTTTTTGTTGTTGATTTTTTGTTTAACTTGATGTTTCTCAAACTCTTGGGTAAAATTCTATTTCTTTTCTGGGAAAGAATGTCTATGCAGAACAATCTTTTGCAAATATTTCTTTTTTTTAAATTTAGTTATTTTATTTAAATGCATTTCAAGTCATAGTACATAACCAGAGCTCAGTTTTTCCATTTCTCTGGTTGCAAACCAGATAAAGTCATACCATTAAAGTCTTCATACATGTACCAGGGGTAGTAATGACCATCTCTTTAATTGTATCTCATTTCAAGGATTCATGTCTTGCATAGATAAAAATGTCAACAAACCTCTAGTTCTCTATTACAAATGTAAAGAGTGGGCTGGGGTTGTGGCTCAGTGGTACAGCATTTGCCTAGCATGTGTGAGGTGCTAGGTTTGATCCTCAGCACCACATAAAAAATAAAATTTTAAAAATACAATGAGTGAAACTCTACTAATTATAAGACAAATGATATGATTATATTTAATGAGCTCAAGTGGCTGAAGTTCAAGTTTTTGTTTAAAATGTTTTCAAGATTCTGTAAGTTGTTTAAGTCTTTACATAAGATTAATTACATAAGATAATTCTTATGTGTTGTCATTTAGAAAAGTTTCAATGGTATTAGAAAAACAAGTGTGCTATCCATCTGAAAATTATAGCATCTAAAGATTTGAGGTTACCTTTTAAATGGTGGTCTTAGGATTTACTTAAAATGTCCCAGCATAGGTTGTTGTAAGAGCAAGGAATTTGAAAGTTTATTGTAAACTTTGCCTCTAATAGCAAGTCTGTAATTTATTAAGTTTTCAGTGGGTAAGTTTTAAATATAAGCACTTATAAAGTGAGATTCTTACAACTACCTTACTAGGTTTAACACTTCCTGCAATGAGTCCATGGGAACTGAGAGCCCATCAGAGGCCAAGCTTTACACTATTCAGACAAACAGGGGTGGATAAAGCGTTGGCTCTTCACTGAACAAACTTTGAGATCAGTTCCAGGGAAGTCCAAGAAGGTCTAAATTACAGCAGAGAATGCAGCCCTGCATCAGAGCCTATGAGGATAGACAGCTGCTTGACCCATGTACCAATCCTTTGCTAATAGAAACTCCCCAGTTTAGTCAGACACACAGCCATCCAGCTAGAGAAGCCACACTTCCCTTCCTCTGGTGCAGTAAGGGACGGCCATGGGGCAATAGCATCTGAGCAGCAATAAAAGTTGTGACCTACTGTTTCTGTTCTTAAAGATCAACTGCTATCTATCCTCTTCCTTTGGGCTGGAAGTTGACTAAAGTAGTAGTGAGTCATGCTCATAAGAAATTTTCAGGGTATAACATATGAGATAGAAGGAACCAAGGTACTTGGATAACTTCATATAGCAGTGTCACTTCCTCTGTCCCTTCCACCCTTAACCAGTATCTACAACCTCAGGCCTTAACATGAGAAATAATAAATATCTCATCTTCTTTAAGCCATTTTTACTAATTTGTCAAAGTACCTGAACCACTATCATAACTAGTAGAATAACCTGGGATGCTGTAACTCCCAAGCCCAGGCCCCTTGGAAGGGATAGGGCAGGTGAACTTCAGGCAAGGCTTGCTGGAAGAGAGGGTACCTGAGCTGGGTTTTGGAGGGTCATTGTGACTTGGAAAAATCTCCTCCAGTGATTCTGACACTTCTTTCTTATGACTCCCTACTGTGAGAACCATTGATTGGGTGCCTTATAATGAGAGTAGACTTGTTCTTCATTAGTAATAGAAGTAGTATTGCATAGTAATTACTTCATTATTTAAACAAATTCATATAAAACACTAGATGCATATAAATAAATGTCCCATGTAGGGCCCCTTGATTGATTTTTCTTATTTACTTTTTCTATAAACTGTCATTTCCCTGCCCCTAGTAAATAAGCTTCATGAAAACATGTTCAATGCCTGCTTTTGGGTTTTTTTGGTTTTTTTTTGTGGTATTTTTAGTACTATGTGCTGCTGGACACACAGTAAACATTCAGTAAATTTTTTTGTTAAATGAATAAACCTTAAACTATTCTGCTGGACTTCAGCATGAAACAAGGAATAGGACAGTTTTGCATTGAACTCAGTTAAGTAAACAGATAATTTTTAAAAAAATAAAGTTGCTTTAAAAAGAAAGAGAAAAACAGATAGTAAAGAGCAGCTATAATAGGGTTATTGGAAATGAGTGGTTATTGTTTAGATATGTGGTGTCCCTCAAAAGTTCATGTGTGAGATAATGCAAGAATTTTCAAAGGTGAAATGATCAGCATGAAATCTTTAACATAATCAGTGGATTAATTCACTTGAATGTATTAACTGGGTTGTAACCACAGGCAGGTAGGATGTAGCTGGATTAAGTCATTGGGGGCTATATCTTTGGGGTTTATATTTTGTCCTGGTGAGCAAAACTCTACTTCTCTCTGTCACATCCTGAGTTGTTTTTCTCCATCACACCCTTCTGCCATGATATGGAGTTGGTCATCTAAGGACTGACAATTCTGAAATCATGAGCCAAAATAAACTTTTTCTCCTCTAGTTGTTCTTGTCACGTCTTTTCGTCACAGCTAGGAAAAAGCTGAAAAAAAAAAAAACAAGTGAAGATGAAAAGAGTGCTCTTTTTCATGTAATAATCCTCAATAACAACAGTAACAACCAGTCACTTAAATATTCCTTGCTATGGGCCAGTCCCAGTGTGTGCTCACTTAATTATCATAGCAATCCTGTGAACTTGATACTGTTGTTGATTCTCATTTGTAGATGAAGAAACAACACAGGCAAGTTAAGTAACGTGCTCTCAGTCACAGCTAAAATGAAATTCATAGCTTATAACTATATATGAAATATGAATGTATAATATACAAAATATTTTAAAGCACAGCTCTCAAACCGTTACCTCTGTCATCATTCCCATTTTAATAAACAGTATTATCTTTCCAACTGTTAAAACCTAACATCACAAGTCATTCTTGATTCCTTTATAACTCAGAACCATAGTTCTATTCTTGCTCAGTTTCCAGGACCATATTAAATATAAATTAGACCATGTTATGTTCATACTTAAAACTCTGCAGTGTATTCTGAGTACTCCTAATAATGTAGGATAAAACTCAACAGTTTCTTTCAGGGGCCTGTAAAGCCCAGGCTGATCTGCTCCCTGCAGCTCTTTAGTTTCTTCTCACATTACCCTCGACTGTGGCCTCCTTCCTGTTCCTGGCACAATGCCAAGCTCTTTGTCCTTCCTGTCTATTCTGTGTTGCAGGTACTGCCCCCAGATCTTTACATGATGACTCTCTTTGTCTTGTTTACCTCTGTTCAAACTGTGTCTTCCTATAAGTCCTTCCCAGATTTCCTCTGTTCTAACAAAGTCCCCACGGTCACTTTCCATCATTATCATCCTGTCACTTTTCCCTGCTGGAAAATACTTTGTCAGATGATGGGCTTACCTGCAGTGTTCTCTGTTCCCCCTTATCTAGAACATTCCTAGGAGTAGGGGCCTTTGCCCTCCTGTGTACTGCTCTGTCTTCAAAATGTGAACAGTGCCTGGCACCAGAGATACACAGTGAGCATTTGTCAAATGGATGATTCAGACTGAGTGTGAGGTGAGCACACAATATTCATGGTTCATGGGAAACATGCTATGTAAATTATACAAGGGCTTTCAAGCCTTCTTCTTTAAAAGTGTGTCAAACACCAAAATGAGACAGCAAAGATAAGAAATAAGGCCAGTTTTAAAGGTGGGTCAGAGTTGGCATGCATTAAGCATCTAGACTGTGACAGGCACTAAGTTCATTTTATAGAGTGAATAAGTGAATCCTTAAAACCACAGACCTTCCAAAGTCTCCTTTAAGTTAATGGTTTTAATGCCTTCTCTAAACTTGGGCCTGCAGCTATCAAGGAGAGTTATGGCTTAGAGTGTGCCTCTACCTCCCGCTGCACACTCATGGTGTGAGGAGCACTTGTGTGAATAAACGAAGAAACAAACCAATGGGTGAATTAGCAAAAAGTTCAGTAAGGAAAGTATGAGGATCAAGAGCTCCTAAAATGTGGAAGTCCTCAACACTATTTAAAATATTTCATACCAAATGGAAAACGTGCCTAAAAATGATGGCTAGGATGAGGGGTCTGAGAGATAGCTCTAAGACAAAATGGTAAAGAAGGTAGGGAAGATGAATCATACGTCACAGCATTTAAAGGAAAGAAAAGAGAAATTTAAGTTATATTAGTCATGACAACTTATAAAACTGAGACCATAGGAAAACACTTTAAATACCAAGAAAATGTTTCTGTAGCCAAATGAATCAATGAAAAACCTGAGCATTTTGAAACTCGTTGCTTCAGTAAATCAACCACCCTTCCAACCAAGAAACAAATAGATAAATACATGAGTACCATTTTTAAATGGATTTTTTTCTTGTTGTCTAAGTAGCCTGAAAGGACAAGTGGGGGAGGGAAAAAGAAAGTAGAAGGAGAGAGAGAGGAGGAGGGAGGGAAGGGGAGAGAAAAGGAGAGAAGATAATTTCCAGGAAAAAAGCCATTTGGTAACTTATTCTTCAGAACCATCGTGTAGAGCTTGAATAAATCCTGAAGAGCTTCACAATTACCTTGAAAGACTTCATAATCAGCACTATATTTTTCATAAACTTGAAAGTATCTAGCTGCATAAAAATAACAACATCTTGTAGCTAGAGACTTTCTAGTCTAAATCTTTCCTCTTAAGACATATTGCACCTTCAGGGAAAACATGAACTCTGGCACAATGAACATTTTTCAAACCCTTACAATATTCACATGGCACACTTAGCATTTCAAATTAGGAACTTATTTTTAAGCTTTTATTTTTACTGTGCTCATTCCACACTTAGCTATTAAACAAATATATTAATTAATTCTATGTGGCAGAAAAAAGAGAAAAACTATCTTTGAAAGCTGAAAGAATAACTTCTGTTATCAGAGCACTTTGAAGCCTAATATGTTTGGAATCTCAGAATGACTGCCTGACATTTCATTTTGCAAGAAGTCTAAACAACCACAATAAATTTACAAATGCGGACATGCCACAGTTAAATTTCATTTCACGCTCAGTAAGCAAACATTATCAAATCCTAAGCACAGTCCTCCACTGTCTTTTTAACTCAAAATCTTGTCATCAACGGAGGGTCGACCTTAAAATGTTTCACAGATGGATGAATTGGCTTACTTTACTCCTCAATTTGAAGACCAACAAACTTAGAAGAGATATATATATATGTAATATATGTATATATCCTATTACTTTTTCAGCAGGTGTCTCTGTGCTTTGTTTAATAAATCACATGAATAATTAGTGATTGGACAGACTCAAATTAGAAACCTAGTCAGGAGTTATTCAGGGAATAACTTCTAAAACTGATGAGTATTTTTCCCCCTTAGTTTTGGGGATTTGTTTCAATACTGAATGCGGGTTGAGGACATGGGGGATGGTTGCTAGAATTTTGTGGGTGGCTGCCTGGGGTGCCAAAAGTCCTGAAATAAGAGAAAGGAATGCTACAAACCGGAAAATTGTCTTGCATATTATACAATCTCAACTACTCATATGAATAAATATTCCTATAAGTGAACTTATTTATAAGTATTTGAATCCATGTAATACTTGTATAGAGGCATAAGGTATTTCTCACAGTTTTAATATATGGGGCACATACTCTTGTTCTATTCTGGTGCTCCCCTCTCTACCTTTTTATTTTGTCCTTTGTATGGAATAGCTTCTGATTACCTCTTAAATTCAAAATTATCCACTAGAAATGGTTGCAAAGATCTAACTGCATCTTCTGTTCTAGATGCACTTATTTAAATATGTATCATCTATTGTTAAGATGTTTTGTGTTTAAATTACATATGCATGAACCACATGATTTAGCAAAGAAGGGTATTACAGATTATTTGCTACAATATAGTGGTGCTGCATCTGACAGGGATTAGAAAAAAAAAATCATTGCCAAGGGCCAGCATGCTTTTCCCTTCCCATTCTGCTGTCCTCAGTGTGTCCTGGCATGTCCCCTGGGGCTACAGGAAGGCTGCCACAGTTCTTGGTTTCACAGGCAGATACACTGGCATCTAAAAGGGCCTGATTATTTAGTCTTAAGATTTTGCTAGTAGACTTTATGATTTACGCCACCACTCAGAAAATACTTGTAACCATGACTCAATGTGAATATGCACAGAAGGGCTCCCTTAATCAGTAATTTAGGAGAGGGTGTGAATTAAAGATTTAATCTCAGTAGTTGGTCAGTTCTTTTCCTAAAAGGGGATAGAGAATCTAATTCAGATGAGTATGGAAGCAGATGTTGTATAGGTAACTGCCTATTTCCCAGAAGGAAAATAATTAGTGCTTTAGTGTGTCTGTGTGTGTGTGTGTGCACGTGTGCGTGCACACACACACACACTACTGATATATATACATATTTGTTAACATATATTTGCTATTCTTGGTTGAAATACATTTTGTTGAATATTTTGACCTGCTTTATTTTATTATGTGAACATATTTTTCTAAGAAATTTAATACTGTAGTTCAGTGAACATTTAGCTCAACTACAAGGAATCTGTTAGAATAACCAGCTTTTTTTGCATGACAATATAGGGCATTAGCATTTCTAATTAGTGTTTGTAACTGGCTAGTTAGAATAGCACTTCAACCAAGGTCCACAAGCATAAATGTCAGCAGGGGCCAGGAGGTCACTGAATGAGAGAACTGGGCCCAGAGAAGGGTACTGTGGCCCTGTGGAAAGCGGGTGTTTGTTTATGGGTGGGAGCCATCACTCAGCTCTGATCTACACCTGCCTTGTGGAACTGGGCCCAGGGCTTGCCAGATCTTTTGATATTCTAAGGGAAAAAAATCAAATGTCTGATTTATTTGTGAAATCTTCTGACTTTTAGAATGTTGGCCCTGTTTTAAAAACACAAATAAATACCAGCAAATCTCCAAACACTATTTGAGCCAAACAATACATGTTTGAGGGAGATACTTTTTTGTACAGTGCCATTTGCAACCTCTAAACTATCTATCTGTTTAGGCTGTAAAGTGCGATAATTGGTAAGAAGCACCAGTTACCAGTGCTTATGCTTTAGCGGGCAGGGGTGATTCTGCAGAAAGGAAGTATACCTTACCACAAGGACTTAAATTGTGCTCTGCTAATTTGACATTATTATGAGCTGTTAGCCAACCAATGCACAGCAAGTTCATATACATTTGAGGTTGGTCTTCCATTGCTAAACATGAAATATTTGGGATAGAAGGAGGGAAAAATTCAGAGACATGTACTCAAGAAGATGATTAAAAGGATTCTGTCCATTTCTACCATCCCTCAGCCAAAGCACCAAGTGTCTTGTCTTCTATTTTTTGGATTTTGACACATACACACATGCTCCGCCCTCCCCACCCCTAGCTTGTTGGCTGCCACATTCTTTCATTCTTTGTGACCCAGGGAGATCTCCTCTAAACAATAGCTTCCCTATTCCAGCTTCCCAAGCATATGATTGCTTTAAAAAAGCTGTTAAACTCTCTACTGTACCCCTCCAAATATGAAGCTAACCTCTAAACTCCTTGTCAGCACCATACGCATTTGTTTAAAAATTATATCATTACAAGTAGATATTAATCTCCCAAATAGAACACTTTAAAAATAAGTGGATAATAGGCGCAGTAGCACAATTTGTTTATTTTTGAAGATAAACACATAGGTATATAGATAATTTGACTTTATCTGCATTGGTTCTTGTGCAAAAATAGTTGCTTACCACTATTTAAAACAAAATCTGTAAACTCTTGTGGAATGTCTTAAGTTCTTCTATGGAAAAGTTATCTTCTCTGTTGAAGAGTAGCGCATTACATGTTGTTTTTTTCCTCATCCATAGAGATATAATGATGCTTACCTCATCGTACATGCTGATGGATTAAGAGATTTCATGTTATAATTATCGTTGTTTATAATTATCATTGTTTAAATAAACAATGATAATTATAACATGAAAGGTCTGGATTCGAGATCTTCACATTTTTCTTTCATTATTTTTTAATTGTTCTAGTTTGTTTGCATCGAGGGATTCAGAATAATAAAGGAAGTATTTGGAACCTAAGGACAAGTGTTTTCTGTTTTGCTTTGTTTTTGTTTAAAGATGTTCATAAAACATTTTATAGCATCTTTTTGTCAGTATCATTAAATTTGTGTTTCTCTTCACAAATTCCCTCCTAAGGCATAAAAATGGGAAATCTCTAGGAATAGCGGAAATTTGTGGAACTAGTGAAAATAACTTTACACATTCCAAAGCTGAAATGTTCTTGGCTGGTGAATATTTGCTTCTCTAAATAATGTCTCCCTGCTTCACCATTAGCAATTTACATCAAAAAACAGAAAGTAGTCTAAATCTAGAAGAGACAAATGACTTTTTAATGTAACAACAGGTATCCATGTGTAATCAGTTACCTCTGGGATGGTCCTACAATCTTGGTATTACATGGATATTGAATGACTTGTATACAGTTAAAAGCATTTTTTAAAATTACATTTCTGGGAACATGGAGTTGCAGAATATCATTAATTTACTTGGTAATATGTTGTCATGTTTGATTAATTATACTGTAAACAAATCAAATTTTTCCTGGTGTGAAAAATTCCACTGAAAGGCCTGAGGAAGAAAGAAGCTAGAGAGAGAGAAAAAAATCCATGATTAACACTGACCTGTCTAGACTTTAGAGTACTCCCCTCATCTAGTCTGAAGTGTTTCTGATTGTCCTACTTAATTTAGGAAAAAAATGTGACTTTCAAAGATAAAAGGATGAATAAGGTGTGAGCATATTTTGAAAGTTTTCTCCCTTGGCCATCTTTACTAGGAAGAATTATGTTTTATAGGCTTTTTAACCCATTTGTTTTCACAGGTTTTTTTTTTTTTAACGTGTAATTACTCAGCTAGATTTATATTTGAGTGCAGTGCTAGCAGAGTTAGATTATTTGTATTTCCTTTCCCTGAAACCATGCAGTTTCCTTTATTTGCTGATTATGGTATGCTGTTACTAAGCCTATGAGAAGCTTCTCTGTGAAGTGCATTTTAATATTTAGATCAAACAGCGATTGGAATACATTAATGCCCAGTGGGTAAACGTGTCATTTGAAAGCAGCTGCTGTGCCTTCTCCCTGCTGCTCCAATTAACACACACAGCACACTCTTGTCAGCAAGAGGGCTGTGCATATGGATGAAACCACTTTGCTGCTCATTAATGTGATATGCGAGAGAGCCCAAAGAGTTATTCAGTCTGCCCATTGCAAAACAATAGCTTTCCAAGAAGTTTCCCAAGCATGTGCTATGTTTTGAGAGAAGGGGTGCTAAAATCAGGCAGTGGGGTTAGCAGGTAGGAAAAAGCCAGTTCATCTCTCCCTTTGGTTCAGCCCATTGACTATCGGTGTTTCCCCGCCCTCTTCTCCTACACCCCGCCCCTGGTGATGGAGAGGTTGGATAGTGACTGGGACTTCTCTTGCCTCAGCCAAATCTCTTGAACTTTTGTTTTGAAACTATTTGAAGCCCAAAGCTTTGCTGCTTTTTTGTTTTTGTTTTTTGTTTTGTTTTTCTCCTAGTCTTTCATTATCATTTCACTTTCTTTCCTTCTCCTCTTTTCAAAATTGCAGATTTGACAGTTTATTGAACTAAATGAGAAATCTTGTCAAGGTAAACTCCATAGCATTCTTATTTTTACATCTTCCACGGCTAAAATCTCCGCTGGGATGGTAGCATAGAGGCAGATACAAGGCAGTGCGTCGGGTCCCCAGGCTTGGAGTTGGTCATTCATGCTCCACCGGCTTCCCAAGCAGCTGGGTTGTCTCTGCGCTCTGGTGCTGGTTGAGCAGGGCTCCACGGTGAGCAAGGGATGGACCGCTTCCTGGGTTTTGTCAAGCAGATCCGAAGATCTAGGAGAAGAAAGGGCAAAAAGTACCGACCAGAAGAGGATTACCACGAGGGCTATGAGGATGTCTATTATTACGCTTCGGAGCATTTTCGAAGTAAGCACTTCCCTCCACCCTCCTCTCCTGTTCCTTCTTGCTTGCTGGGACTAACAATAAACCTTGTGTGCAGCTTTAATCTTAAATGAAAAAGGTTCCCCAGATGGTGTTCTCAGTGAGCAGTCTGTAAGTCCTGAAGTGCTACATTTTGCTTGATTTGTTGCAAGAATAGTTATCAGATAGGATCTAGACAGTATACCCAGCCATAGGTCTAGACACATGGTTAATATTTTAGATATAATTAATTGATTGTTATCATTTTAATGAGCCTTTCAAAAAAGTATCTTGCAAGCCAATGCAGTCAAGATATGTTCTGCTGTACTTATTTTTTAATAATGTTGTATGTTTGTGTATTTTTTTAACCTTTTAAAATTGGGAAGACTAGCTCATGGAAGAAAGAATTATTTATGTTGAAGTTGGTGCTGATGATGAACACTTCCAATTAAGACTTCTAGACAGTTTTCTGTAATCTGAAATGCTGTTTGTACAAGGGAGTTCAAATGCTTTTCTGTGATGTTTGTTCATAATTTTGTTAAATTAAGGGAATTCTTATTTGCTGTCAGCCACAAGCGGCAATAACCATAAAATAAAATAACGTATTCATATTGAGACATTCATAAATGAGCTAATAAATAGCAGAGAATTAGAATTTTTCTTGTACCTGTCAGGGCTCTAAGTTCCTGGTGAGGTGTCGATGGGTCCCAATAGATTTTAAATGCCCAGGAATGCTTCAGGGTGCAAAGAGGAAGCAGAGATCACTCAGTTTATGTGCCCAAATGAGGAAGAGGTAGATGACAGCTATATATAATCTACAATTTAAATATTAAAACTTATTTCTGATCTCTTCTTGAATAGGAATCTTTGTAAATTTGCATTCCAATCCTACTTTTTTTTTCCTGGCCTTTTGATCTCTAGCATTGAATGTATACCATTTGCAACCCCTGAGCACTAATAAATAATTTAGATCCCAATTTCTGTGGCATTGAAAGCCATGTGAATTAGTTCTAAATGCCAGAAATTCTGCTGTGATTGATAAAGGCTGAGGGTTGAAAATTCACGTGGTAGCACTAACACAATAATGTAAAATTGTAATTATTTGATATTTTCTTGAATAATATGGCTATGATTTTGTAATCTGAGTTTTAAAGATATTTCATAAAGCTTGTATGTGAATAATCTGTTCTAATATAATGAATCTGTTTTTTCTAAATTTAGTTTTCCTAATATATTCTAGAATTTAAGATTTGTGTCATATCAAAAAAATACTGTCAGCTTGCATGAGTAATCTTGAAAATTCAGAAATTGGAAAAAAGAAGCTTAAGTACTTTTAATTATATTGGCATTCATTATACAAATTTCTTGAAATCAATATACACTGAGTCAAATTAATGCTTCATATTTCTATGACATATGTTTTTACAAGTAAAATCAAACAAAAACCCTTAGATACCTGCATTCTAATAATTTGTGAAATATTATAAAAACAACAGAAAAACTCTAAGTTTACAAAATGTACCTGCAGGGAAAAATGTTATGAAGGTATCCAAGAAATGTCTTTAAAGTAGTTAAGAGAATGATATAATGCAGATTGTAGTCTTCATACATCAAGTGCAATAACTGAGAATCATGTCCTGTCTGGTTTGTCAAGGTCAGGCTAAGGATAAAATGTTAACCATCAAGTCATTTGCTTTAGATATGAAACCTGTGTCTTTCAGCTGTGATTTATCAGTAAGCACCCATTATACAGCCTATAACTTTGGGGAGTTAGATGCATATTGAGTCTCCAACTCCAAACTGCTGTGTAATAAGCAAAATATGTCACACTAGACTCGTGCACTAGGGATTTGGCATTTCATCAGATGTCAAACAGCCAGAGCTTTTAAAGATGTGTCATATGGCACGATGGCCTCTCGGTGCATCTTTTGGCTTCAGTTTCAGGGCCTCTCTGAATTGGGTAGGGGAGGCATCCACTTATATTTAACAGCTGTAGAAATATATTAAAGGGGAAGACTAATGCTTACAGCCAGCCCTCTCAATTGCGCACTATGGTTGAATTCATTGACAGCTCCTGTGTATCTGTTTTAATTAGTCTTTGGCATAATTTGAACGTTTATTCCCTGTGTGTTTTCTTTCATGACTTAAAAACTTTTGACATCAAGGCACGGAATGTGGTGGACTTTCCCAGTGACATTCACATCTCTGTGATCGGTGCCATTGATAAACTAAAAATGACATTCTTATTTTCTTCCTGTACTGTTTGTTTCTTGAAACTTAGCTCTCTGTCTTGTGAATTTTTCTATTGGTTCAGATTACCGGAGGAACTTTATACATATGGTAATGAAAGACTGAGCTAGAAAGAACTCCCCAGAAAATTTCCCAATAAGTCTGCCCTCTCTTGTACAGTTTCAAGTGCTTACTGATATTCATTTATTATCCTAAATAATGTCTCTTTTCTTATGAGTTTTGATTTAGAATTGATGTATGCAAATGTACATGAAGATGAATATATTTGTTTTCTTAAAAAACTGCTTTTGTCACTTATCTGTCCTTTCATAATTTAAGAGTTTAAATAAATTAGACAGGTGCCTTGGGCAAATCACCAAACATTTCTGGGATTTAGTTTTCTAAAATGTGACATAAGATGGCTTTATTTCTAAAGTTTTTCTAGGCATATAACTATATAATTTTAAATTTTATAATTTCTAACACAATTCAGTTAAAATTGTATCTTTATTTCTTTTCTGTTTTTTGAGATGGGATCTGGTTGTGTTGTCCAAACTGGCCTTGAACTCTCCATACACCTTTATCAGTCTCCAGAGTAGCTGGGACTTGAGGCACATGCCACTGTGCCCGCTTGGATAAAGGTATTAACTGAAGGATTTTAACTGGGATTTTTTTTTTTAAAAATTTCACCTGAATATCTTTAGGGAATTGACTTTCTGGCAAGAATTTTTAGTGGGGGGGATTCTTGTCACTTTAAGGTTATAATTTATCATTGAGTATGAAGGAGCTTTGAATTTACATAAAACTACAGAATTCTGAATATGTTAGTAAATTCGAGACCACATCTTGTATTTAATTGTATCCACCAAGGATCACCATTTACTCTTTGAGTTTCTCACATAGATGATTCATTTGGCATTTTTCCTTAAGAAAAATTTGCATTGACTACGGAACTGCCATAATCCTGAATGTGAGAAAAAGCTAAAAAAGAACCCTAAAATGCAGTTGAATTATGTTTGGTGGTTTTATTTGTTTTCCACCAAGTACTATGTTATAACATTGTTTCTTTGAAGGCTCTTTGAGGTTATATTTTATTTAATCTACCATACAAGAAAAAAAATTACTATATTTATATATTTTTATTTAGCCACATTGGACAGTATTCAAGCTATAAAACAGATAATGTATATTTACAAATATTCTCTTAGGATTGTTCTTATCCCTGATAAAAATTCTAACACTGTCCATGCAATTAAACTACTTGAAGAGGAGAAAGTTGTTTATATCTTACATAAGACCCTGGCACCTTTTGCATGCATGCAATGGTATTGAATTAGGCATGGGCTTCCTGCCTGGTAACTGCTCTTCCAAGTTTCATCCTGACTCAACTCTGCAGGAGGAAGGCTGTGCAGAAATGTTGCACAAGGTAGCTGTTAGTGACCCATTGCCTTTTCCTCCTAAGGTCCCTTCAGGGAAACTAGAGAAAGGAAAGAATATGACTATGGTGTAGATCTTTCAGAGAAAGGCCATTTGTTTTTACAAATTATTTTATTTGTTGATCTGTTTTTGTTTGCCTATTTCAACAGGTATTGAGCAATAATTGTGGGGAGTGTGTGTGTATAAAAATATTGTTGGCTGAGTTATTTTATTAAGCAATGTATTAATTTAAAATCCTTAGATAATTCAGGCTTTAAAGTACTTTACACGTTCAGTTTATGTTTTAAGAGGAATGCTTCTCTTTCTTTTCTTTAATTAGAAAATATTGTGCATTATTCTTAGCAAAAAATATTTTAGTGGTGGGTGTTTGTAGTGTGAGGATTTTTAGGCACTGGTGTGGGTGATAAAACAATTTCTTACTAGTTCCTTTGACTACATTTTAACATTAAAACTTTTCTTTATAAATTCATGGAACTACACCCTCTCTGCATCTAGGAAACAGCATTTTTCTTTTAATAAATGTACCAAAAGGATTGAGTGAGAATTTTGACATATTTTAGAAAGATGACTGTTTTTTTTGCTATAGTATGTGCAAGAGCTGACATATAATCAAAGAGGCAGTTGCCTTCCTCAGCCTTTGGGGTATGAAGGGAGAGAGGAGGGGGAAGAAGAGAGGAAAGCACATTTCATAGGCTATCCTTCTCCAGTGCTAGCAGCATAGTAGCCATTCCTTTCTGTGTTGAAGACAGTGATCATTGAAGTGACAGGTCTTGGATCTGAGATATTAGATGATTCAGTATCTCAATATCTGAGATATTGTTTGACTCAAGAAAACCCAGAAGAATTAGAAGCAGCATCAATTATAAGAAAACAGCACAAATTTGTTATTTTATGACTATTGTGTTTGTTTTTCTTTCCTAATAATTGTTTTCCATCAATAGTACATTTGTTTTGTTGGAAAGTGACTGGTTAGCATGACCATTTGTTGGGTACTTTGTATCATCAACTTTATTATCCCAAACTTTATTTTTATTCTATGTGGAATAATTTGAAGGAATATTAAAGTTGAAGAAGGACCTTAGAATTTACTTTGTGCCACCTGAGTATTTCTTAGATTGAAAAAAAAAAAAGCTGGGCACGGTGGCGCAAGCCTGTAATCCCAGCACTGAGGGAGGCTGAGACAGGAGAATCGTGAGTTCAAAGCCAGCCTCAGCAACGGCGAGACACTAAGCAACTCAGTGAGACCCTGTCTCTACATAAAACACAAAATAGGGCTGGGGATGTAGCTCAGTGGTCAAGTGTCCCTGAGTTCAATCTCCAGTACCAAAAAAAACACTAAGATATCCAAGAACTTAAATGACATGTGAAAGCCCCCACTGATCACTGGAACTAGATATAAAAGTCAGGTTCCCTTATTGGATCTGGTCCATGCCCCAGCCATTATCCCACGTGCATGTTTACCTCTCTTAAGATCGGATCCTTCTGATGATACTTAAGGCCCAAGATCCATCTACATATGGATTACAATGGTTGATTTCCTTAATACGTGGCTTTACTGTTTTGAACACTGGATCATCTTATACTAAACTCTTGAACAAAAACTAACTCCTCATTCTATCCTGCAAGTCAAACTAACATGATGTCTCATTAGTGGGTGACATTAATGACAATGATTGCTGATGACTTGAAGACCAGACAACAGTATTTTCTGCTTCTCTTATTTGCCCTGTGGTTTAAAAATATGTCTACTTTTCTCAATGAATTTCTCTTTAGGGAACTTAAGATATCAATTCTATCTGAGACTATTAGAATTAGGACTAAATTTGGAGTTGAGTTAGCAAGACCTGCCATCCCTTGTAGGAATCCTTCCCCAGTATCCCAGCTATGTGGACATCTAGCATTTGTTAAAACCTTACAGGGTGGACACATTAACTTTGGGGCAGAACAAGAACAATGAATCTGTGCTTCTTTTAAATATGTTCTGAACTGTATGTTAAATTATATGTTAAGTTGCTGGCATACTCTAACAAATACATTGCATGTTCAAAATCTATATCTTGATCCAAATAAATACACACTATATAGAATTGAATATGCACTAAGATTTCAAGTCTTTTCTCTACTCATATTATTCACTTATGGGTATAACATATGGCATGTGGAGGTGAGTAATTCCTTCAGAGCTATTTTTGTCTTAACTATACAAACCCAGATCTCTGTATTGGGCCCACATCCATGTGGGCAATTTTCATTTCTTTTTTGTGTATTTCTAAAAGATCACCAAACCTTCCATTTATTTAATGAAAAATACATTTTAGTTCTGTTTTCATGATGAAGTGAACACCTATTTGTCTTCCCTGAAACTCTGCCCCACTCCCCTCCACTCCCCTCCCTGGGAAGAGCTCTCTGCATATTGAAAATACTCTGTTTCTACTCCAGTTCTGTCATTGATTGATCAAAACTGTCATCATTATTGTATACCATTTCCTAGCCCAGGGCGACTGGTCTGGTAATGGACATATAAACCAAGCTGGGTCTGTTAGAGAGCTCCTCAGGAGTTTGCAAATTCACTCTGATGCCCTCTGCCTGAGGAGAAACCACTCTGAAGTGGGAGGGAGTCAAACTAGCCTGAAGAGGTGGAAGGGAAAGATCAAAAGGCTCTTGGGCATGTGTGATCCCTTCTTCTGAGTCATGAAGTTTCCAGGGCTGCCCAAATTAAATATTCTATAGTGAGAAAAGGACCAGAACCAGGACGGAAACTCAGATTGTTTCTAAGCTGGTAGTGTTTGTAATATTTTAATTGGAGAAACATAACTATTTGGTTATTTTCATTTGATAGAAGTCAGTGTCAGAGATAAAACAGATTTTATTCCATAAGCATTTCTACCCTCTAATGATTTAATTCTCTTACTGAAGGTAGGGAACTATGTGACCCTGAATGAATCACCTGAGTCCCTATGCTTTTGTGTCTCAGGTGTAAAATGGGAGTGCTACTTGGCAGTGTAAGACACTAAAGACCCAAGAAAGAGGCAACACCCAATGACACAGGCCTGCCTCTCCCAGTGAAGCACAGGGCCCACAGAGCTGGAGGAGTGGGGTGGCGAATGGGCACACTTGCGCAGAAGATGTTTCCTTAGCATTACCTACATGCATTTAACATTTCCTGTCCCCAGTTTCTGTTCAAAGTTGAATCTTCTTGTAGAAGGGACTGCACAACTTCCCTATGCACCTCTCACCAGATAATTCAGGCTAATGCCAGAGGGAAATACTCCCAGTAGTGTTTTTAAGTATATAATGCAATTGATTATCTGCCTTTTTAATTTGAAGTGTTAGAATTCTATTCCGATGTCTCAACAGTTATATAATCCTTATGGTCCAAAAGTTTTTCTGAAATATTCAACTGTAGAATTAATTTATATGAGTCTGTGGGTTTAAGCTAAATATCAGCAATTAGGACTATAGATGTATAAAATTCAGTTAAATTTCGGTTGATATGCCAAACCTTTGAAGATCTCTGTGCTAGAAACTATTAGAACTGACTCCAAAATAGTATAAAAGTATAGATTAAGTTACTCATAATTAATAACATTTAAAAATCAGATGGTGTCTAATATTTGAACTTTCTTCTTTATTTCCTTACTCTATCAAGAATAGGAAGATTACATTTATGGTAAGCATCCCAACACTTTTATTCACTTTGCAAATGCAAGCTGAACATTTATAATCTAAAATATTCTGAAATCTGAAAGTTTTTGAGTGCCAGCATGATACCACCAGAGGAAAATTCCACACCTGACCTCATGTGATGTGTCACAAAGCTCATGCACAATAAAATTATTGTATAAAATTACCTTTAGCCTATTTGTATATGAAGCATACATTTAGAGTTTAGACTTGAGTCTCCTCCCCAAGGTATCTCATTATGTGTATGTGAACCTTCCAAAATTAAGCAAAGCAAAACAAAACCCAGAACACTTTGGTTATCAAGCATTTTAGACAAAGAAGACTTGACACATATCCAGTGATGCCTGGGGAATACCTCCCTGGGTGCTAAAGATACAGTTGTGCAAAGGACAGAGAAAACCCTTGCCCTAGTAGAAGGAAGAAACTACTGGGGAAGCAGAAAACAAAAGCTGGCTTAAAATGCATTGATGAAAATGAGGTGAAAGCTTTGGTATAGAGTGTCCAAGGAAGTCGAATGGTGTTTTAGCTAAGGTGGCCACTTTGAGAATAAGAAGTTGGGCTGGCCCCATTTGAAGAGATGGAGCCACTGTGTGAAGAACAAGGTAGGAGGAAGCAGGAATATAAAACCCTCAGAAGTTAAAAGTGTTGTATTTATCAGTTCTAAGACAGCATCTACCTTGACATCTTCTGAATGCATTGCTTTCTTAATGTTCATTTATAATATCAGTTGTTTGATATTCAGGATGCATTTCTTCCTAGGAATGAATTTGCAAGAATAGAAAAAAGGAAAAATAAAAACATTTAAAGCCAGGCTTGATCACAGCTATGTAATATTTCATTAACAGGTAAAATGTGGCACTGGCTAACTGGGACACAGTTACTGGAGAAAGACTTTATTTTGTTCAAAAAGGTAGGGTTGCTGTTGCCATTCACATTTGGACATCTTTAAATCTGATATTGTGGAGTTAGGAGTAACTAAAGTGGAGATAGCATTTAGGGGGGAATGATGAAATGATTTGTTATGCTTTTAGAATAGTGTGTGTAGTAATCTTTGTATTTGGGTTCTAACCATCATTGAGCACAAGTCTTAATCTAAAAATGCACTTGTCACATAATCAGAGTATACAAAAATGTATGATTGTTTTATGGTTTATCATTGTTCTTAGTAGGACAAAAATATATCACACTTCTCCCTAGTCTTTGAAATTTACCACATTGTAGAGATTCTTAATGGCTTATGCATATAATAGGAAAGATTTATGTGTCAAAACCAGTTCCCAGAGAGCCAGGAAATTCGGGCAGGGTCTTTCTAGTTCCAGCCCACAGCATAGCCATACTCTGTTGCTTTATGGAAAATTGGACCCTACGTTACTATTGCTATCTTATTAACAATAGATGACCAGGGAATCTTATTGTGCTTATTGGAATATTGCTATTTTCTAGATCCATTACTGTTCATTAAATATGACTCAGGGAATTAATCTTTTATTTTTAGAAATAAATCCAGTGTAATATAAAAAAAGTCTTTCTATTTTCTGATGATTGTCCGAATTGCTTTTCATGAGAGTGCCTGAGCAACATACTTTTAAATTCATGATTAATTTCAGTACAGTGGCAAGCATTTTGTGAAACAGGTGCCTCTGATTACTGCTGAGCTGGTCTTATGTTTTCATGTTGCACTTCTGCTGGCAGCAATATGTGGTTCATGAATTTTCAGGTGTAGGAAATAACATTTGATTTGTGAAGCCCCAATTTTGAAATAAAACCAGGCACATGTCAAATGTAGCCAATATAGAATGTGAAGCCAACAGCGGCATCCTTGCTGATTCTAAAGACTAAATGTAGGTTAACAAATAGCTTCACTGGAGAGTTTTACAAATGATCACAGTTGTGGTTAACACTTGTTTTTGTAAACTGTCACCTACGCGTGAAAAAATTAACTCTGCAAGTATGTATGTATGTATGTATGTATTTTTGCAGTGATGGGGATTGAGCCCAGGGCCTTGTATGTGATAGGCAAGTACTCTGCCACTGAACGACATCCTCAGCCCATCTTTGCAGGTATTTTGAAGACATGGGTATGAACTTTTATGTTGAAAATACTTTACTCAGTACACTTCACCCTGCCTATAATCATGGTCATTTTAAGCCAGCAGCTGCTAAAATTTGGGGTGAGATGTACAGGTGCTCAGCAGTTGGTTACAAATTTCCCTTTTATAGATTTACAGTGGCCTTTCATTATCAAATAGAACTGGGGGAGTCTCAGCATCTGGGATCTGTTGTTTATGGCTAGTTTTCTCTACCAATACCAATGTTTTATGATTTACAGGATAAATGCCTCTTTCATTTACAAAAATCCCAAAGTTTTTGTGTAATGGTGTTTTTAGGGTCATTTGGAAGATACCAGGCATAAAAGGAAACTTAAAGCTGAGAACTGTTGGAGCCTTATAGTCCAGTCCTCTAATTTTACATATTAACCATAACAATGTAGTAGCATTCAGTGATTTTTGTTTTAAGGCTAAAAGGAAGAATATATCTAACTTAGGATTACATAGTCCACTAAGGATAGGACTGGCCTAAGTATGGAAGTCTGTGAGGTTGGTGTAGTTTTCATCTCATCTTCCCTCAAACTCTTCTCATGGTTTCAAAGACTGCCACCAGGTACAGCTCCCTGCCATTCCAGTCACTCTCCCAAGGTTAGACCTCGGTTCCCTGTGTGTGAGTGGCATGCCCACACACTGCCTGGTCTTGTGCTTACTTATGTGTGCGTGCCTCCTGTGAGTGCCACTTTACCATCTTCAAGTTCCAGCACCTGGGCATTGCCTAGTCCAGAAGTAGATATTTCTTGCTTGCCAAACTGTGAAGGATGCTGGTTCCCATCTTCCATCCACAGAAGCATACCACATTACTTCATAATCAATTTTCATATATCCAGTTGATTGGCAAGTTCAGGAAACAATTCTCTGGCCATAATTATGGAGATTTAGTTTACCATATCCAAACTAAACCTGATTCTGGCCCTCTCCTCCTCCTACTCCATATAACATAGAAAACAGCTCTTACTATAGTGTTAGAGAAGGGAAATGCACGAAGGCAGAGGAGGATGGAGGAGGAGGAGAAAGGCAATATTTATATTTCATAAGATTTTCTAGGTCTGTCTTCTTTTTTCAACTGGCACTTGCTAGAAAGTTCCTGATTCTTAGTCTCCTGAGATTAGTATGTATTAGGTCCTGTGCTGAACACTTTTCATGCATTATTTCATTCAATGCACATAACTCTACAAAATAGATATTATCCCTATTTTCCAGATACACTGGAACCAAAAAAGTCCAATTAACTTTCCCAATGTCACACAATTTTCTGGTCTGCTAGGTATTATTAGTGAATATTCTTTGAGCTCGTACTTTGTGCTGAGAGCTATGTGCAGTGTAGTGAGCCCCCAGACACTGCACTCTATGACCCCTCCCCTTGTGGTTGCTCAAGGGTGCCTCCCAGCCTTAAACCTGGACAAATTGGCAAACCCATACACTGTCTTGGATATAATTCTATGTCTCTAAAAATAGAAAAAGCAATAAATGTAGCTACTGTTAGGACTAACTGTTGTGTAATGAGATAAATTTTCTTCTTAGTCCTGCTCATTCAGTTATTTTGAATTCGACTGTGCTTTGGACAGGACAACTTGCCTTTCTGGTGTGACTCCATTGTTGTTGTCTCACCAAATCTGAAATTAAAAACTGATGTTAATAATCCACAATGTGTTTGGGCCAGAAGATACTTGGATTTATTATTACCAAGGTGAGCAAGTGGATCCAGTCTAGGGTGGAGACCTTGAATAAGCCCTGCTCCTAATCCCTCATCAACATGGGACCGAAGGCAGGAGAGCTGTACCACATCTGGCCATCGGAATATCTGACTATGAATGCATTTTGTGTCTGTGAGAGTTCTTAATCATATTATTAAAGATATATATGAAACCAGTGTATCAGGAGCAAAAATGTGAATGTAGGTATAAACAATTTCTAACAGCAGAGTTCTCCAGGGGTCCCCAATAAATCCTTGAGTTCATGAGAATTGGAGAGTGATATAGGAGCTAGTTTCCTTTCTTTAGCTTCTCTATTACTAAGTTACCTATGAATCATATTCCACTCACTTTCAAATAGAATAAATCCATACATATTCCATTTACTGATGGGAAATATTTTTCAAATAAAGCAAAAATAGTTACAGTAAAGTGTAAGTATTTCAAGTGACTATTCTTGACAGCAGTGGTCAATGAACTTGGTGTCAGGCGCTGTCATTTACCTAACCTAGTATCAGGTTTGCTTTGTCCAGGTGTCTTACTTGTGGTGGTGTAATTGTCAGACAGTTAGCTATTTATTATTTTCATTTGGAAGATGTTTTTTTTTTTTTTTTTGCTGTTTCCTTCAGGTTGAAAGGTTTCCAAATAATCAGAAATGGTAATACTTTATTAACATGGTAGTGATCTCTTTGAGATGTAATAGTGAACCTCAGAAATGATCTGACATGACTTGAATCTGTGTCTTGTTAAAAACAAAAGACAAATTTTACCCTATCTAGAAAAAATTCATAGTGAAGTGCATCACTTTTTTGAAGTGTAGAATTGGTTCTTTACTTGTTAAGTTACCTCTTAATTTTGTCATATTCTTTATTTTTATATCCTTTTTCTTCTTTGATATTCCTATATCCCATTTTCCCCCTTACTCTCTTTAATCCTAAATGTTAAACTCATATGCCCTTCAGTGCTCTATCTGTCCTCTCTACCTGTGAGAATGGTGTTGACTTCTTTCATTAGGTGTCTGGTTCCCTGGTAAATCAACAGGCCCCTCAAATATTCACCTCCCCTTGACACTCCAGCCTCATGTGTCTGCCAGTACTCCACCTGAGCTGCTTCAGACCATCTGTGTTCCTCACTCCTGCTCTCAAGCTACTGATATTATTGGAAGGAAAACCATCACCTTGGTGGTTGGCCACATTATGGATTTATGAATTCCAGCCTTAGCTGGGCTCTTAACACCAGTCATCAATCTTTCGTCTTTATTTCCAGTTGCTCTCTTTCCCTTTCCTTCAACAATTGTTCCCAATTGCACCTCCCTCTTTCATGCCTACACACACTTTCAACCAAATAGGCTACTTCTAAGTTCTCTTGACTCTGCATTCCCTACCTTATCCCACCTCCCAAATATCTTTTACCTAAAATTCCATATACTCCTATCCACAAAGCACAACGAAGCTGCCTAGTTAATATTACAATGTTGCATGGCCCTCTGGATTCCACTCCTGCAGTTCCACTGAAAGTGATCCAGCTAAGATTATCAATGGAATTTTAAGCAAAGATCACCAGGAATTCCTTAAAACTCCTTCACTTTGTTGATATTCCTGTCCAAGTTGGCAGTTGCTCATTGCTGTGGTCTTGGAGTCTTCCCTCTCTCTTGGCATCTGTGGTCCATCTTTTTCATGGTTCTTCCCTATGTCTCTGATCACATTCTCCTTCTGTCCCTCCTCTAGCTTTAGCTCTTTGACTTCCCTGGAGTTTGAGTCTTTACCTTCCCATTCTGTAAAGTCTTTGTAGTTTAGATACCACAGATGAGCTCAGGTTCTTTATTTCCAGCTGTCATTTGGGTGCTCCATGATCTCAAATTTCAGCTTTTTAAAAACCGAACCTAATAGTTTATCTTCTACCACAAACATGTTCATTCCACCTTCCTTCCCTTTTTTAGTTAAAGGCATTGTCCTTTTAAAGTTTGTACAAACTAGGAACCTAAAATTCACCCCTCCCTATATTTTCCAAGTTTTTCAATTATATTTTATCTATTCCATCAACTTTATAGTCCCTTTGCTCCTAGGCTAGCCCATAGTTACAGCTTAATAAATGTTTATTTTAATTTTATTTTTACCAAAGTGTAGACATCTAGAGTACAACTGGATTCCAAGGGACAGACTTATCTCCAACTTTGATATGTATATTAATATTTAGGCTTACTGGAAAGATACTCGGCAGTTTATGATGCCTAGAGGCTAAAATTTTTCTGAGGTAAAGTCTGCTATTAGAGTCATAGTATTTCAATTCATGATTTTGACCTTGTTCATTAAAAGCAAAGTGGGCAACTGGAGTCTCAAGGACCTTGTAGAGCTGAAAATATTAGGTTGGAGTCTAGAATTCAATAACCATTGATTGCTCAGTCCAAAACAGTTTACTGTTGATATCTTTTCCCTAAAATGAAATCAATTATTCTTGCCTGTGCATTTTTATTAACAGATCTGCTATTTGGACTAGAATAATGAATTGAAGTACAGTGGCAAATTGAAAATATGAAAAATAAAGTGTTTTCCAGTGACTTCAAAATGTTGATTTAATGATTCACAATGAATGTCAGAGGAACCTTAGTGGAGAAGGTAATAGAAGCAATGAGAACATTTATTTGATTCTAAATAGTAACTTTAAATGCTGTTTAAATATAATGTCAAATAAAATTCTGTCTCTTTTTCATAGGGCAGAAGGCTTTTGCCTAAAAAGTTTTGAATTGACCAAAATGATTGAAATTTGCCTGTTCTATGTAATTTTTACTCAGTTTTTCTAAAACTATTACTGTAGAGAATAAAGTAAGATCAAAGTGTGAAGTTTCCATTTAGAGAAGTAATTCAGACTGCATGATTTTTAAAGGAGTGATCAAATCAGTTACCTTTAAGCCGTGCGCAGTGGCGCACGCCTGTAATCCCAGCACTTTGAGAGGCTGAGACAGGAGAATCGCGAGTTCAAAGCCAGCCTCAGCAACAGTGAGGCACTAAACAACTCAGTGAGACCTTGTCTCTAAATAAAACACAAAATAGGGCTGGGGATGTGGCTCAGTGGTTGAGTACCCCTGAGTTCAATCCCTGGTACCAAAAAAAAATAATCAGTTACCTTTAGAGTACAAATTTCAAATTTAAGAACATTTAAATAGTCAATGGAAAGTTTTTTCACATACTATGAATAGCAATATGAACTATTATTGTCTATTTCTGCAGTAAATCCTATTATAGTTTTGATAATAATCATTATAATTATTATATATTTCATTTTGGAATTTTACATTGCTTTAATATATATTTTCTTTTATAGTCCTTTTAACAACCTTAAACGTTTATTAATCGGCTGTTATTACTGTTGTTTCTCATTTTACAAGCAAGGAAGCCAAAGCACTGAAAAGTTAAATGGCTTATCCAATGTGTCACACAGCTAGTAAGAAGTGACTTTTCCCTTGATGAATCTGTTTCAAGTCTAATGTGTTTCTTCCCTGTCCTTTGAGCTCTTTGCAACAGGCCAATTGCACTATCTATCTTCCTATGTAGGGAGCATAGCAAGTGCTCAATGTGTGTATTTGTAAAACAGACTGATCTAAACTAGATGGGAGTTTCAACTCTCAGTCTTGCTCTTAAAGAATCTTACTACCGAAATACCATATTTTATCATAACCATATAATTCATTACTATCAAATAGTTTTATCATATCAACATAATTGTTATTAACTTTGATATATTAAAACTGCATCTGTTAAGTCCTATAGATAAAGTAATTGAGAGTTTTCTTGGGAAACATAGCAAAGAGGAAAAGGGTGAATAATATACTTGGGGTTAATTCCATTCTATTAGTTTTATGTTGCTACATGATGAATCACCTCAAAATTTAGCAGCTTAAAATAACAAACACATCTTAGTCTGTGGATCAGCTTAGCTAGGTCCCTATACTCCTGGCTTCTCAGAAGGTTGTGATCAAGGTCTAGGCTGGAGTTGTAGTTACCTCTAGGCTGGACTAGGGGACAGTTCCCATCCAGGCTCACTTCCGTGACTGCAGGCAGGCCTCAGGTCCTTGCTAGCTGTTGATTGGAGGCCTCAGCTTTGGGTATTTTTGTTTGTTTATTTTTTCTCACAGGGTTCTCTCCTTTGGGCAGTTCAAACGTGGCAACTGGCCTCCCTCAGAGCAGGAGAGCCAAGAGAGGGCAAGAAAGGGCATGTCGGCAAAAGCCATAGCCTCTTTGAAACTTAATCTTGGAAGTGACAGCCCATCACTCTTGCCTTCCATTCAATAGAAGAGTGTCACGGGGTTCAGCCTATACTCAAGAGGACAGGGTCACACCAGATTGTGACAACTGGGCAGCCAGAATCATCAGCTCATCTTAAAGCTACCTCTGCCTTCATATTCAATGTTATTGTTCAACTACAGAGTAAATCAGAAGAAATAAAATTCCAACAGACTGACCTCTACCTTATCCAGATGTTTTAAGGGAAAAGTTACAGAAACTCACTTTAAACTGCTTTTAGCAGGGAAAAAATTATTTAACAAAAGGGTCCCAGGGTTGTCCTCACACTAGGTCTAGCAAATTTCTGTTCTGTTGTCCTTTTGACACTCAACTCTTCTTTCTAACAAGTTTTGAATGGATTCTATCAACCTGTCTCATACTCTATGGTAATCTATAAAGTCAGGGGGAAAAGGAATGACCCAATTGACCAGATCTGGGTCACTTTCTCACCCTTAGAACCTGGGAAAACGTGACAGGAGTAAGATATCTAAGTCATATGAACTGAATGTGGAGGAAAGAAAAATTGAGGTGCTATTACCAAAATAGGGAGCATTGGCAGATGGACAAGCAAATCACTAAGGAACACTGCTCCTGTCTGTCCCTTTTGTGCCTTTGGCTGTTCTGTTTTATGCAGTTTACTATGTTTTTTGTTCCATTTAGCTAGTTATAACAAAATTCCACAGACTGGATGTCTTATAAACAGCAAGAATTTTGTTTCTCACAATTCTTGGGGTGGGAAAGTCCAAGACAAAGGTGCCAGCCAATTTGGTATCTGGTCAGGGTCCTCTTCTTCACAGATATCACCTCCTACACCTCTTCCTGGGGCAGTTTCCATTGATGGAAGGTACTAGGCAGCTCTCTGGGGCCTGTTTTATAAATAATTGTTGATGATAATTAATAATTATAATCCACTTGAGATAAATCCATTCATGATCTAATCACACATACAGACCCCTAACAGTCTCATTTTTTAATGCTTTCACTTTGAAAGTTAAATTTCACCCTACGAGTTTGGGGTGGGGCACAGACATTTACACCATAGCAATGGTAGGTGTACAAGATGTACCTCATCTTATTTGTAGGAATAGAAGAGAACTAAACTTCTCAAGGAAAGAGTTCATGCTAAATAATTGCTTAATAATTGCTAAATAATGCTAAATAATTGCTTAAAATCAATAACAAAAGGTAAATCACAGTTTTGCAATACAAGTGTGTCATATAGAATCAAAATGCCTCCTAGACCTTTTGTGTCCCCTTTCAGTATCAGTAGAGCACATCCTTAGACTAAATCCAGTCATCTAACGAGAGTTTCAGCCTGAAAACAAAGCCTTATTAGTGTGTTGACTTACAGAAAACACAGGTGTGTGTGCACAGATAGTAATTGGGATCAGCTGGGGCCATTTAGGGGTCAAATACTAGGTATCCAAGGTCACTCATATGTAAAATTGAACCTAATAAGCTTCAGTCCCTGCTTTATAGCAGCTTATTTGTCATTGTTTCTTTTCATTGGTTGTATTCTACCCCACACTTTCAAGTATTCTAAAAAATTAAACCTAGGGGTTTGGACATAGCTTTTTTCCAAAGAGTAAATAGAATGCTTGGACTGCTATTGTGATTAAATTAGATTGAATGAGGTCGATTGCAAAACCACAAATCATTTGTGAGACCCTGGTGCAGTTTCCACGCTGCAGTCCCTTGTAAACTGGGCCCTGCTCAGGGTCACAGTCTTCACCTGCTGCTTCTGGACTCCTCCTCTTCCCTGTCCTGGGAGGACCCCTGTGTCCATGGCTCTCACCGCTTTCCTTCCAGCTGCAGCACTTTGCAGACAGGATATTTGGTGGGGAAGGTGTTCCAGCAAGCTTTCTTTCTTGCGTGCTTATCACTAGACATTGTGAGGCAGAGAAGATGCTGAGAAAAACAGAACACAGGCTATGTCTGAGGACTTGATAAGAGATGAATGACATCTGGGCTGGGATCAGGGAGGAGAAGAAAGCAGATTTACTAGTCCTGGGTCAAGTGGCCACATGGCTGAATTTGCTTACCATAACTCTCTCCTGTTGCCCACCTATTGCCGTGTGGCTCACATGGTGCTGTGCCATCCAGATCTGCCCATTAATAAAATACTTAATGGCCTCCATGTGTCTCAGGTGTTCCACCACTCTGCCAGTTCAAAACCCTTTGTCCTCTATGTAGCCGTGTATTCATTCATTCCCGGGATTTTGGTTTTCTCTCTTTATCTCCATCTCCAAATTCTCAGCCTTCCTCACCTTCTTCATCCTTATCCCAATCAAAAAGTTATGCTAATAATGACATAGTATCATTTGCTAACCAAATGGCTTAATAATTGCTAAATAATGCTAAATAATTGCTTAAAATCAATAACAAAAGGTAAACCACGGTTTTGCAATACAAGTGTGTCATATAGAATCAAAATGCCTCCTAGACCTTTTGTGTCCCCTTTCAGTATCAGTAGAGCACATCCTTAGACTAAATCCACTCATCTAACGAGAGTTTCAGCCTGAAAACAAAGCCTTATTAGTGTGTATCACTTAGGGTGTATGACTCTCTGGTGATCTGAGTTATTATGGTTTAATTTTTGATTTTTATTCTAATTAGTTATACATGACAGTAGAATGCATTTTGACACATCATACATAAATGGAATATAACTTCTGACATTCTCATTCTCATTCTTCTCAAGAATGAGAAGTTATTTTCCATTTATGTATGATGTAGTTGTACATGATGCAGAGTTACACAGGTTGTATGATCATATATGGAAAATAGGGTCATAATGTCCGATTCATTCTACTATCATTCCTACCCCTATTCTTCCTCTCCTCCCTTCACTGTCTTTCTAATCCAAAGTACCTCTATTCTTCCCTAGACCCTCCTCCCCCTTATTGTGACTTAACATCCACATAGAAGAGAAAACATTTGGCCTTTGGTTCTTTGAGATTGGTTTAATTTTTTGTTTAGTTTAGCTTTTGGTTTTGTTTGTTGCTGCTTTTTGCTTATTAACCTCAATGAATCTCTAAATGATGAGATTTCAGGCAGAGTAAGAGTTTTGGACTGGGTCACTTTTACTAAATTTTGTTAAGAGTATTCCTCATAAATATGAGGACCCTTTGATTTGGGAAACTTGGCAGCCTTTTTTGACAGAAACGTTTCCATTTCCTCAACTTTTGTTCTTCAACCAGTTCTCAGCTTTCTTCTACTTTCTTTTTCTTATATCTAGCTCTTATTTAGAATTTGAAGCCTAGGCTAACTCAGTAGAATGTTAAATGATCAGTGTCGGTTAATGGAGTTATAAAATTTGATTGAATATCAATCACCAGACATGATAGTCAGGAGAACCAGAACCCAGCAGGTAGGGCTAGGCCTACTGTAGCTGGAGCTGGTCCAACCGTACTGGCAACATATTCTCTTCTTCAGGGAGATGAAGGCAACCAGCACTGCTGGAGAAGGATGGAGGACACATAAAAGGCACATATGGCCTGACAGAAAGAACAGAAGGTCCTTACTCCAGCCAAGAGGACCCTTCATAGGAAAATATCAGAGGGGAGGTTGGAGGTACAGTGGTGGTATCATGTGCAACCTAATAATTTGCTTTGTGTGGCCTTTAAAAGGAAAGCTAAGACCAATGAGTAGGAAAGGTCTTTTCTTTCTTTTCTTTTTTTTAAAGCAGCAACATGTCTTTACTGTGACCCCTACTTGTGATGCCAGAGAAGGAACATATGCAAGGAGAACCATGATGGCAAGTAGCTCATATATTATGTGCTAACTCCAGCCAGCTGGTGGAATCTGGTTATAGAGTGTTGTCATTATGAGCATGAAGACTGGAGGAAAATGAACCTGGCTTTGACTGCTAGCTCAGCCCCTTGCAACTGTGTGACTTCACCTCTGATTCTCTAAAACGAGAATAATAATAGACCTCTCTTAGGATGTTGTGAGGCTATAAAATGAAGTGCTGCATTTAAAGTGGTTAGTATGGTGCCTTGCACATACTAGATGATTGATGTTATTTTGGGAAAGAGCGTGAGGTCAGGGGAATCTGTGTTCGGCAGGAAAGCGGGCTTTTATCACTTTATGATGTCTGCCATAGGAGTGAACGTGTGCTATGTATTTATCATTGGGGGATGGTTGAATGAAATGATCATTTATGCTTACTCCTCTGATTTTTATGTTAGTTTTCTATGTCAAAAAAAAATAAATTAGAGGAAATAATTGGCTTAAATGAGGGGCTTCTCCTTTCCATTTTTTCCCCTTTGATCTCTATTCCTACCTACCTGTAAATTCAAAATGATGACAATGTTATGAGAAGTAAATACCATTTTTGTTCCACTGTCCTATTAACCTTGATGGTCTTGCAGCATGAATGAATTGAAAGAAAGTGCACTTTGCAATGCATAATGAATGAGCCTGCACTTCTTAAATGTCTCAGTTCTATGAATTAGATATTTTTAAAAAATGTGAAGAAATCAAACCCTAAAACAGGCTGCTGTTTGCCAAGTCAAATATGTTTTATCTGAATGAATTTTCTTATACTTGCATCAAACTCAAAATTGTGTCTTTCTAGCACTTAGGGGTAGGAATGGTTACTTGGATTGTTGCAGGACCTGATCTTAAATATCCATGGATACTTAAGAAGAAAACTGTGAAATTTATGTGTTGGTCATTAATCTTTAGCCCAGTTTATTATATAATATTAAGAACATTGCCAAGGAAATAGATCATTAAAAGAGGTGCTGTTTGCAAGGTCATCTCTTTGGTGTTGAATGACTCCTCAATCTCTAAGTTTAGTCACTTCACTGATAGATAGCTGTCAAGAGAAGAGTCCTGCCTATTGAAGACACTGTTGGTCCAATTGATATATTTTCCTCAGATGTAAATATGTGAAAACAACTGGATTATAACCTAGAAACAAGTTACTCAGGGTTTTTACTTGGAAATCTATGTACTCATTCACTCTTCAGCTTAGAAACATGGCAAAAAGTACTATTAATTCAAGGAAGCAATATTGCCCTTTGGTTAAATTCTTAGACTCTAAAGTAAGAACTAATTGGAATCCTGGCACCTCTACTTAATTAGTATTTAACCTTGTCAAAGTATATTAACTTTTCTAGGCATCTCTGGTTTCATCCTCTATAAAATGTGGGTGTTAGACCTGTTCTTTTTTCTGGAGATCAGATCAGATCAATAGGAATGCCCTTATCACAGAGTTTGCTACTTGGTTAAGCAGATAACTATCATTAGTAATAGGGGAAAAATGGTTTCTATGTTAACATGCCTAGAATCTGATCCCAGCTTTAATACTATCTAGCTGTGTAATGCTGGGCTAATCGTGTCAGGATTCTCTGGACCTTAGTTCCTTAACTGAAAGTGGGAAAAAAAAAAATCAGATGATCTTGAATATTACTTCCAATTCTAAAATGCTATCCTGTTTAGCAGAAGCATTGAAAAACCCCAACTAAAAATGAAAGATTTCCCTGATTTCTAACTGCTAATTATTTCAGCCTTTACTTATACATTCCCTTTGTGTGAGAAAGACCTTTTGCTTTTCCCCACCTCTATCTCCCTAGGAATTTTGTTGCCTCCAGTTCCAGGGAAAGGTGTTAAGGAAAAAATTAGCACCTACTTGCTACTGTTTGAATGCTAACTGCTCTTAATTGCTGTCTTTAAGATAGCTCCTATCTTCATGAGCTCACAGATCATGTCTCAATCCAGGTTCTTAATATCCATTTACCAAACACAAATTTATCTAACATTCATAAAGAAAAGTGCAAAAATTCTAAATGTACCACTCGTTGAATCTTTAACAAGTGAACACATCTTCATAAACCAAAAAGTAGATCATCACCATAACCTCACAATTCCCAGCCTGCCTGTTCCAGTCTCTAACTTGCCTGGAGGTAAACCACAGTCCTAATCTCTAATGTCACACCATAGATTACTTCTGCATGTTTTTGAAGTTGATTTAAATGAAATCATCTAGTAAGTTGTCATGTGGAATGGAACTGATGAGCTGTAGTGGATTCATATGCTCAGCTTCAATAGATACAGCCAAAGAGTTTTCAAAACTGGCTGCGTCCCTGTATACAACCTTTCCTTAAACCCAGAAAGGAATAAGAGTTCCATTTCTGATCATCTATCTCTCTTTAAAGCACCTCCTATTTTGAATTAGGTTATACCCTGAATGTACTAAATTTATGCCTGTTGTCCTGAATAATTATTATACTCCTTTCATTTTCAACTTGTTTTAGGTTAGAGGGGAATGAAAATGCTCTAAAATTAGATTATGATGTTGTTACATCTTACTATAATCAGTAAACACTGAATTGTCTTTACATGGGTAAATTTTATGATATAGGAACTATATCTCAATGAAACTGTTTTGAAAAATGGTCCTAGTTTGAATGATAGACTATGCATTCATCGTACTTTTCCCATCTATACCATTTGCAATAATTTTTTTAAAAAGACAAAGAAATGAATCTGGCTGCTCCTTTTGGGAGACTTTGCTTGGCATGGTTTTTGAAGTGTTTGCTAGTAAGAAATTTCCATTCCAAAGCAAAAGAAAGCAGATTATGCTACATCAACAATTAAGGTATTCTGACACTGAATTGGCTTCACAATAAAAATAAAAAGGACTCTTAAAATAAACATACCTTATAAACTTTGCTGTGAGATTGAATATTTTAACTAAAACTATGATGGCTCTGTTGCTATGGCTGGGTACCAAACTTCAGTGGTGAACAATAACTATTTTATCATGCTTTTGGATTTTGTGGGACAAAAATTCAGACGGAAGGCAGCAGAGGTAGCTCATCTGCTCCCCACTGTCTGGGGACTCCGCTTGTCATTGGCTTGGGCTTCATTCAACTGTCAACTAGAGTAACTACACGTGGCTTCTCCCTTGGGCTAGCGTGGGCTTCCTCACAACAGAGCAGCTGGGTTCCAGGAGGGAGCAGTCCAAGATGGCAAGGTAGAAATGCATGGCATTTTCATAATCTGGACTTGAAAATCACAAAGAGTTACTTTCATCATATTCTGTTGACCAAATCACAAAATTTCACCTAGATTCAAGGGGGCACATGAACCTCATCATTCAACAGGAGAGGTGTCAAGATCACTTCATTAAAAAAATATCTAGAATGGGAAGTATTGTGAGATTTATCTTTGAATCCCACTTTTACCTGGATTTTCTCTTTCTTTTATGACTATTGTTCCTGTCCTGCTCAATTTGATTTTACTGCCGAAGTTTCTCTTTACTTTAGGGTCCTGTTCTGGATGGGAGCAGTGGCTGATCAAATTCAAGAGTTAACAGGGGCTGAATGGCTCTCTACTGTTTGGGCCTTGCTTTGAGCCCTTAGCCCCCACAGGCTTTTGGGGTTGGGCAGCTGTAGCCACATTATCAAATTGGCTTATAATACTCTCTAGGGTTGGCTCTTCGGGAATTCTGCTATTCTAAGACATCTCTTCACTTATCTCTGCTTTCTGTTGTATAGATGTTGGTATTGTCTTTCTTACTGGCTTGTCCTTGTTTGTAGTTTAGAGTTTGTGAGATACATTGTCTCTTAGTTTGGTTGTAAAAGTTGGCCATAGGGTTTTGACTGCCTTGCTCCCTTTGTTTTTAGGTGGGGAGTTGGGAAGACCCAAAATTATGGTCTCACTTATCACCATGTTATCTAAATTCACCTGGAGTGTCCTTTTAACAATATGAATCAGTTCATGCTCTTGCCACTTGCAACCATGAGTGGCATCCCACTGCAACCAGAATAAAGCCCAGCACTTTACCTTGAGCACTCAGCACATCAGGATTCCAGCCTGCTCCTCTGTTCCCACCGCCCATTCCCCACCCCATCACTGCACTCCATGCACTAAACTCTCTATTCCTCGACTAGCTCAAGTTCTCATGAGGGCCTTTACATAGCCCTGCTGAATACTTCTTCCTATACAAATATTTTAACTGTCCCATCCTCAAACAGATTCCTGATTTCTTATCACAGTGGCTCCCCAATTATATTCTATCACACAGTTGCATTTTATTTGCAGCATTGCACTTTTTGTTAGATGATACTAGTTATGTTGTTTATTGGGTCCCCCACAACAAACACTAATATGTAAGGACTCTGTCTCTAAACACTGTATTCCGGGTCCTGGCACTCAGGAGATGTTGAATTGATACATGTTTGAGAAGTAAGTAACCAGCATAGGTTCCCTGATAATGTGCTATCATTATGATCTCTAAGCTGCTTTGTCTTGTGGACCTTTGTTTACTAAAAGCCTTCCTATCTCTAAAATTCTTGTATACAGTAGAAGTTCATGAGGGACATGCCTAGGGGGCTTTCTTCTATCCACAGAGTCACAAATTTAACATAACACTTCATAAAGTGCAGTAAAGTGTAACTGAAAAATTTTAGTGGCCTCTTAATGTTTCTTTGAATACAGAACTAAAATCATTTCTAAAGGCATTAAAATACATTCAGCCACTAAAATAAATGCTACAGTACATTACACAAGATTTTTATTTTCAAGAGGTTCTTATTATTCCGCTCAGTGCCCTATGGTTTGGCAAATAGGAAAGTCCAGCTTCATTTGAACACTTGCCATACTGACCTGGGCTAGAAAAGACAAACTGTCCTTGGGTAGCTTACATCTGATTTCACTTTTTCACCTGAAAATTATCTGTTAACAAAGGAATCTTCATGTATAGTACTTCGCCTTGGTTGAAAAGATTTTCTGGTTCCTCTGGTTAGGGAGAATGCTTCTGAACCTGTGTGAACAACCCCTGTGCCCTGCTCTCAATTTCCCTTCTTCCTCACAGTCTCAAGCTGACTCTGGCCAGAGGTGAGATTAGTTCAGGCTTTGGCCTCTTGTTTTTTTTTAATATTTATTTTTTAGTCATAAGTGGACAGAATATCTTTGTTTTATTTTTATGTGGTGCTGAGGATCGAACCCAGTGCCTCACACATGCTAGGCGAGCACGCTACCACTGCACTATAATCCCAGCCCTGTGCCCTCTTGTTTTGATCACCTGTGATATCTGTACAATGTTGGCACAGGCTCCACAGCTTCCCATGGATTCTCATGCCCCCCCGCCCCATGCTTTTTTTTTTTTTAAGTTTTCACAGCTGAGAAACTTTGCACTTTTTTATCAAACTATTTACATATAGAAATTTGATGTCATAGACTGGAGTGCCTCTAACTCTGCACTGAAAATCCAACCTTTTATTCCTTCACTTATCTCTAGTTGATGTTTTTCTTGCAACATTTGTGTCTTTATTGGGTGTCTTTACTTTTTCTTCCTATAAGTGCCACAACATGCACAGCATGCAGAAGACACCACTCCCCAGCTGAGCGCTCAGTTTTTCACCAGTTTTATAAATTGTTTCCTCAGAAAAAAATTCAAGAACTTGACTGGACATTTTATATTCTACACTTGTGTTCCAAGCACCTTATATATATATATATATACATTTATCTCATTTAATTTCCACCACACTCCTGTAGGAGGTGGGAATTAAATAGATGATCATATCCTTATATTACTAGTACAGAAAACTAAGGCTCAGAGAAGTAAAAACAAAATTTACTTCTCTCCCAGGTCTGCCTAACTTCAAAATCTCTTGGCCATCTCTTTTTCTCTCTCTCTGTAAAATCATTTTTGCAGGGATAGACATATATATGAGTTTATATTTTATAGTGGTCACATTTTAAAAAGTCAAATGATCCAGGGGAAATTAACTTTAATTGCATGTCTTATGCCAATATATCAAAATAGCATGATTTCAGCCTGCAACAAGATAAGATCATTATGGGCCATTTTCCTTTATGGGCCATTTTCCTTTCTTTTGTACAGTTCCACAAAAATTTGGTCTATATTTGACATTTATATGCATTTCTATGTGATTTAGTCATATTTCAAGTGTTCATTACTTATGAGTGGCCAGAAGCTACTGCATTGGATTTGGGGGGCGAAGGGAGGACAAGTGAGAGAAAGGCAAACAGTGGCAAATAAGACCCCTATACTTCTTTTATTTAAATTTTTTTTTAGTTGTAGATGAATGCAATATCTTTATTTTAGTTTTATGTGGTGCTGAGGATCGAACCCAGTGTCTCACGCATGCAAGGCAAGTGCTGTACCACTGAGCCACAGCCACAGCCCAAGACCCCTCTACTTCTGTTTTTCTTTTTTTAGTACTGGAAATTGAATTCAGGGGCACTCGATACTGAGCCACACCCCCAGGCCTATTTTGTGTTTTATGTAGAGACAGGAAGACCCCTGTACTTCTGATCCTCATTTCTTCCTCAAAGCAAAGTACAATTTTTTATGTGCTTTCCAGTTATTCTACAATTCTATATTAGATGTATTTCTCCTCATCTTTTTACACAAATAGAGGCATACTGTACACATATTTTATTATTTTTTATTTAACACTATACCTCAGAGAGTCCATTCCTTAGTAGTGTGTTTATGCAGGTATATATGTGTGCATTGGGTTATGCAGGTATGTGTGCATGTATGTGTGTTCCATTCAGTTCAGCAAATATTTATGTGTGCATATGCTTTTTTAGGGACTTGGTTACGTTAGTGAACAAAACTGATAAATGCCCTGGCCTTTGTGAGTTTGTTTTAGAGAAGAGAGACAGTAAACATCTATGTCAGTTACATAGTATGATGGACGATCATAAGTACTAGGAATGAGAAGGGGAAGCAATGTGTGTTAGAGGCAGTTTTCATGGCAAGTAGGGTGCTCGGCAGATCTCATCAGGCAGGTGAGATTCTCTCCCTGCCTTGCAGGAGGCAGGGAGTTACCCATGGGAGGAGGGCGTGCCAGTCAGGAAAAAGGCAGTGTGAAAACTAAGGTGAGTGAGTGCCTGGCACCCTGGAGGAGCAGAGGGCCATTGTGGCTGGAGTGTAGGGAGACCAGGAAGCATCAGAGTGAACAAGTAAGCGAGAGAGAGTCAGGGCTTTTGCTAGGCTGTGCAGTCTTCTGTAATAATTAGGACTTTGACTCTAAACAGAAGGGAGTCTGCTATGTTCTCATCAGCAGCCATGAACATTTCCCTGTGTGGATGTGCCTTAATTTATTTACCAGTCTCCCACTGAAAAGAATTCTTAGGTTGCTTCAGATCTGTTTTAATCATAAACCATGAGACAATAGATATCTTTGAATACACGTGTCTTTGCACACGTGTATACTTATACATAGGATGAATTCCTAGTGATGGAATAACTGGATGAAGGAATGCCTATTTCTAATTTTCTTAGATATTGCCAAATGGTCCTAAAAAGAGCTTATACAAATTTACATTTTCAATGTGTGATAGCGATTTTTGTCCCTGTTACCACTAGTGATTAAGGGACAATATGATTTTTGCCAGTTCCATAAGTAAAAGTGTTCTGATATTGGTGCCACTTCTGAGCAATCCCTCTTCACTCTATCTCACATAATAATAATGTGGGTTCTACCCCACCCTCCTCTTTTTGAGGCTCCCACGTGGCTTGGCACTTTACATCTATTGCCACATATATTGCTTTGTGTTTTAACTGTTCATGTCTTTGTGTCCCACTCTTTATATAGGTTTCTCAAGATTAGGGTTAATCCTCTATTTCTTATTTCTGACTAGAACTTTGCTTAACACATATTCAGCAGTTATTACTTTTTTTGACAATTGACAAGTAAATGACTTAATTCTGTTTGAATTATGCTACATAATCTTATACTTGTGTTATTAATTTAGTAATTAAAATGACAGCAATAACTGTCAGTGAAACATTTTGATTTATTGAATTACATATTCTTGACTGCTGGCTGAGAACAATTATGTATTCTATCTGTAATGCTCAGGATGGAAATGATCAATTGGTTATCTCATTTCTGATCTCCAAAGTAAGCATTTCTTTAAATGTACAAAAACCTAGTAGGACTGAATTGGACACCTGTGTAGGTGACAGTAAATACAATTAAACCAGGTTCCTGTAGCTTAATATGTTTCTATCTGGGTTATCATCTTGCAACTGAGCAGCAATTTCTGGTGTGTAGCCTAAGGCATCTGGCTGCTGAGGTCATTAGGCCAGTGGCTATATTGTCACTTGGTTTTGAGAATCTTGAAAATGTGATTTGAGAATGGATTTAGACAGACGGAGGAGTGTGTGCCAGGTCAGGAAGGTGTGCAGCATTTCTTAGGCTGTTTCCCAGCATAGCTGGATCCCTGGAGATGATAACAAATGTTCCATTTTGGAAATGTTTTTCTGTGTCTCTCTCTTCCATGCAAAGTAAGGGTTTTTCCCAGGCCCATAGAAAGAAAACTCTGTATTCCAATGTTTCTCAAATTGATTTGACCATGAAAAAACTATTTTTTCCTAATAATACCTATCAATATGTCACAGAACATTAGCTTTCCATGAGTAGAAGAGAAAAAAAAGGGCATTTTTTTCTGGTGTTTATTTTTGTACCAATGGAGGTGAGTTATATAAATTTATAAATAATTATCACTAAATATATGCCCTTTATATTTCTATCACGTAATCATCCAGTGAAGGGTCACTATCGAGTTATGGGTTTGTTTGTTGCTTGTTGAACACAGAAATAGGCCACAGATGAATAGATCATTTTTATTTAGTGATCTTCTTTTTAATGAACTACATCCCAGGACCAATTAGAAAGATTAAAGCTAACCTGAGAGTTTATAAACAGGCCCAAGCATGAAAATTGGCATCTAAGTGAAGCAATGATTAAAAAATTTAATCCAACTATTAATTTCCTAACTGTGCAATGTTTTCAGATATGTGAAATGTTTCCAGAGGAATGCTTCTAAAACTTCTGTGTTGTTGAAGATGCCAACTGATGGTGTAAATTATGAAGATTTAACACCCAACTTTAATCTGTGCATAAAAATTTTTCAGTGGCCCTCTCCTGTGCTATAGCTTGCAGTTTTTCAGGCTCTCTAATGCACTCACCTTGCTTCTTCCTTTTCTTCTCATTTTTCTCTCTTCCCTCTCTGTGTTTCTTAAAGCCATCTACTAGGCAGGCAATTAGGGCTGAGCACAGATGCATCCTTTAATTTAATTTCACATTCCATCATCTGAAACATGACCTAGTGTGTGCTGCTTTTGGCCTTCAGAGTGCTGGGAAATCAATATGTTAATTTACCTCCATCTTTTCAAATGATCTTTGAGAGAGCAAGCCCCTCCTGTGAAGAGGCTCTACTGCAGATGGAGGTGACTGTAAGAGATACTGACCCAAGTACCAATACCCTCATGCCCCCACAATCATGTTAATGAATTGTGTTCTTAAAGTGTATTTGAATTACCTGAAACTTTGAACATTTTCTTTTCTCCCATTGAAATATATCATAGTTATTATGATTCCAATCACCCCCTTAAAACGCTCCACTCCCCTAGTATATCTAAAACACACCACAGAACAGCTAATCCATGAGGTGGCAATGATGCAAGTGTACTTCTAGTTTGTGCGTTCTACTGGCAGGATGTTTCCATTAGTGAATTCTATGGTTGCATTGTTTGTTTGCATCCAGATCATATTGTTGATTCATCCTTACCTTGTGCTAAAGTGAAACCTCCAAGAATTTTCCTATATCAGATGCTCCAAGGTTAGGGCCACACCTCCCCGCTCTCTTATACCTGTACAATGAAAATGTTTTACATTAATGAAAGCATATCCCTGTGCATTCTGCCCTTGCTGGGTTTGTCTCATTGTTCATGCAAGTGGAGAGCTTTAGGAGTCTTCTTTTACCTGTTGTCTAGCACATTCACTTGAACTCAGTTGTGTCACTATCACATATTGAGTTAGTTTTATTTCTGTGTCTTTGTACAAACCATGAATAGAAATATGAGGTGTGACAGCTTTAAGAGCTTCAGTTTTCAGAGCACTTTCATAAGCGGACATTCAGTCAAACTTCCTTCAAACCTTGGGAAGTAGACTGAGCCCATTAATGTGGTCTCCATTTCTGTGGAAGGCAAATAAAAGCAGTGGGTCACTCCTGTCTCAATGAATACACAGGGGCTCTGAATGGTACTCTTCAAGCATTTGGCTTTGTCCTTTTCTATTACATGACAATAGCTCACTAAATTTATTCTCAGATATAATGTTCCCAGTTTTTTGAACTTTAGTAAATATTCTTCTGCTCCTGTCTTGTAGCACCATTCAAGTTTCCCATGACTACACAGAGATCAACCACAGAGGTTCTTGGATCGAGCTTCATCTTTTGTATCTTCTCGTGTGAGCTATTTGTGTCTGAAGGCTTGAGTGCATTTGAACTGCAGCACCACGCTGTTTCCTGAGTATCTTTTCACGTATAACGAATGCAAGGGAGTCGGGGCTTCTGTTTGCTTTTACTATTTTCTTAACACTACAGCAGTTAAATGCTTTCATAAGCAAAAACAGTGATTTGTCCTTTTCTATGTTCTTACCAGAGACTAGACCTAACATAAATAACCTCAGCTTCCCAAGGTCCTGCTGACCTGAGGGTAAAGGAAGGCCTCAGTAACTATGAAGATGCCATTTCTGTGTTCTGGCCCCCATTACCCATTGAGTCCCCTTAAGAGACCAAAAACACTCCATCTCCTTTCAGAAGTTCTTTGTCTACTTGGTCTGGAAAGTTCTGGTTTCCTAGCTGCCATGTTTGGGGAAGAGTGTTCTGTCTTGTAGCTTTATAGGTCTCTTCCCATTCCTAGTGCTCTGTGGCATGGCTGCCAGTGTGGGCTCAGGCTTACTTTGGGTCTCCGGTGGGTTCTAAGAGTTAAACTCTATAGGTGCAGCACTTTGCTTCCTGCTTGTACTATGCTTTGTCACCATGGCTTAAGAGCTGGGCTGCTGTGTGCTTCCCAAAGCCTAGGGGCTCCAGGACAGCTGTGCTTTCCTACCACCAGTCCCCAGAGTTCCGGCGTAAGCTAATGCAACATTAGGCACCCCCTAACCTGACGCCCTTACCCTTTTAGACCAAGCCTTACGTAACATCAGGCTTTTCCCTTGGCACATGCTGTTCCCTTGGTTGTTTCCCACCCTTCTGTTAAAGACATACCCCTTTAACCCCTCAGACTGCCCAGCTGTGATTAAAGATGGACGCCAACAGGACTGATGGCTCTCAATCTTCAATCCCATCAATAAAACAGCCTTTGTGATGTTTTCTGCAGTTTTCTGAAGGATCTGATTTATTCAGGGTTTAGCACCTCTACGGTCTTTTGAGGTCACATTTCAGTATTATTTCTTAATTATGTGCCAGTTCTTCCATTTCTCATTTAAGATCTAAGCTTACCAAGGAGTCCCTGCTTAGTTGCTCCCCCTACTGAAAGTCAGATGAGGTGACAGTGGAGGGCTCCAGCTCTGCGCATTATAGGGTTAGGTTTGCATTCTGGTTTTGCCACCTATGAGAACATGACCTTGGACAACTTACCAAGCCTCAGTTCCCTAAGCTCAGGGGGTCTATTAGGGGATAAATTAGATAACCACATAAAATTTCTGCTCCATATCCAGGATATAAATTATCTACAAGCCTTGGTTATTTGGTTATCATCACTGTTATTACCATATTTATTTTAGTTTTCTTCTTGACATTTAGTTCTTTTTAAATAGTTGTTTATATGTTCAAGTGCTATTTTAATAAGTTGGACAATTTTCTGTAACTTATGGCACTTGTAGTAAGCCTCTGTGGATTTAACTTCTGTGTTAGATCTGGGATTCTTGGCTACATGTGACCCAGACCCTAAGGACTTTCTCTCTTTCTAGAGTCACTGAAATAACTTTTCATATTTATTTGAGGCTTAAGGAAATTACCATTTTTCCAAACTAACAGCAGAAGACTTTAAAGCCAGGTCACTTAATATTACTATGCATATTTGGAGTGAGCATAGGAACTATCTGGTTCTTTGAGACTCCTTTGCACTGGGATTATCCAGAAGCAAATTACCTCCAAATCTCTTTGGAACAAAAGGAATCCAAAATTTAATTCAGTCTTAACATATATTCCATAGATTTGTAGCAGAGAACATACAGGCCTTAATTTAAGATAAGCCAATGCTTTGATGTTAGCTTCATCATTTGTTCATACAGCAGTTGCTACATCTCTCTATGTGCAAAATCTTGCATGCTCATAACCCAAGATATTCATTTAAATATACTTGAGACTTAATGGTGCAGTGTGTTACCACATTATATTTGAGTATGAGGTTGGAAAATGTAATAATGAGAATAAAAGTATCATCATTAAAAGCGGATTTCCTTTAAATAAGCATTTTCTGAATTTAAGTGGGAGATTAAAGCTCCAAAAGATGAAATGGACTGTGGCATTGAGTCTTTGGCATGTCTCTGAATAATAAATCACAACACATAGGCCAACTGCTGAGCTTTTACAGATAAAGTAAGTGGGGGTTGCTAGTGTGATGAGGTGGGGAGTATGCTTTGTTTTACTGATAAACAAAGTAGAGAAAAACCATCAATCATAGTAAAGTGAAGGCAGCTCCCTGATCCATCCAGTCTCCCCTTTCAAATTCCATTGCCTGTGGTCCTTTTCAGTTCCCTGCTTTTCTCTGGCCATTTAATGAACCTTTTCCATTGCCCTGCCTCAACTTCCCCAGTGGGGTCAGCCTCAGCACTTATTGGCAAATAGGAGGCTGGAGATATCTTTAAAAAAAAACACACAAGCTGTCCTCTCCATTGTATACAAGATTTGTATTCCTCTACTTTTCTCGTTCTTGACAAGAGTAACCTTCACAGAATAATTTTGGGCATGACCCAGCTATAGAAAATTAGCTTTGTAGGACTTATGTTGATGAACTTCATATAGTTCATATGATCCATCCAGGCATCCTAAAGATTAGCTGTCTTGAACAGTAACTGTCAGAATTCGAAGTATAACAGAAATAAAGGACTGCTTGTCCTATTGTTTCTGTGGTTAGTTGTTTGCTTGTTCTTTTATTCCATTCTTTATGTAGCATTTGCCTTGTCTACTCTGTAATAATAATTTTAAAAAACTTCACATTTATCTAACACTTGGCATGTGCCAGGTATTGTGCTAAGTGCTTTTCATGCATTAGTTCATTTCAATAATCTCATGAGCTAAGCATTATTATTACTCACATTTTGTAGCTGAGGAAATGGAGGTACAGTGTGATTCAGTAATTTCTCCCAAGGCCACCAGCTGATGAATGGCATAGTTGGGATGCAGTCTTATATTTAATAGTTCTAATACCCATCCTTCAGTTACCAAAGTAGTTTTTAAATTGTAAACACACAAAACGTTCTATTATTCACTTCCCATTTATTAAAGCTGAGAGTGTCAGCAAGGTAGGATGGGAAAGAACATCTGCCTTTTCTATTTTGCACTGTTATTTTTGTGTGTGTGTGTGAGTCCAGAGATAGGAGTTGGTGTAGCCAGGAAAACATAAAATATATTGGGAAAAAATTTGTTTTTTAAACAGTAAACTTGCTAGAAAGAGATCGTTTTTTCCTATATTCAGAGGGTTTACAGCAACAAGACAGATAATGAAGGGTGGTGCTCAATACACTAGAGACTTTTCTCTTTGGCAGAGTTAATTCTCAATGTGTTCTGAAATGCCACTTGTGACCTGGACCCCTGACCCAGAATAATGCAATGAAGAAGCCTCACCTCAGGAACCTACTCCTTCCTCTTTGTCCAGTTGGGTCTGGTGGCCTTTTCCTGCCTGCCTCATTTTGGTTAGCAGGGAAGAACTGTTTTGTGTGCACACAGGAAGAGGAGATAAAGCATCACATCTTAGGGCAGAATCATAGCGTGGCAGGCGGTACTGATGTGAAGCTCAAGGGACTTCATCTATAGTGATTCTGATCTGAAACATCTGTAGTAGAGACTAAGAATCTGCACTTTCAACGGGCACTAGGGATTCTGATGACAGTACTCTGAGAAAGACCAAAGTAAAGAACATTTCCAGTGTGAGAAATACTCCAACTGCTGAATATATTTGATGGAGGCCATCAGCCCTCAAAGTGAGGTCCCTGAATAGCATCCACATCATCTGGGAACTTGTTAGAAATGCCAATCCAGAGCACGTCAGAAACTCTGGGGCAGGGCCCAGCAAGCTGCTACTTCACAAGGGCTTCAGGGGATTTTCACAGACCAAAGTGTCCTTGTAGAATTCCATACCATTGGTTCTCGAATGTGGCTCCATATTGAAGTTACCTGGGGAGGTTTAAAATCTGAGTCACATACCCAGAGATTCTGATTGAGAGGATCTTGGATGTGGGCTCAGTACAGTAATTTTTTAAAAGATTTCCAGCCACTCTAATGTGCAGCAAAATTTAAGAACCACTGGCCTCAGGTTACCAGAGTTTTTGGTCCCTGTTATGTGAAAACTCTTTAAGGCAAGCATTGCATTCTATCTCAGTCATTAATAATGAAATGGCACTGTATGAAGTAAAGGAAAAATGTTTTGTATAATCACTATGTAGATGACGTTTATTTTCCATAATCTACCTTTACATCTTAACATGAGCATGGAAAACATAAATAACTTCCTCCAAGCCATTGGAAAAATCAAATGAGGTTGGAATGAGAACACACTGTCCCTACCCTCCACCCCTTGCTGGCCAGTCTCCTGGGTCATGAGACTCCACTTCATTGGCTTCCTCAGTTCCCTCAGGTGCATCATCCCCTGTGTTGGCAAGTCTAGCTTTATTGCCATGGAAGCAATTGGCAAGGGTACAAGTCCCAGACAACAAGATCTGTAGGATCTCCAGCTGCATACAGGTGTATGTTAGTGTGCCTTTGTAGGCAAATACTTCAGTGATAGGCGGTCATAAAAAAATGTAATTTGGAGAACTAGTGCCTGCTAAACGGAGGTTATATAAATTATTAATTTCTGTGAAGTTCATGAGAAAGTACCAGTAATTTGCAAAGGGCATTTCCTAATTGAAGATAGTCTTACCAGTTTCTTAGTGCTGCTCCTGGAAGCACAAGCAAGCAATGTTAATTTGCTGCCCCACCTCCACCTTCAATAAAGTATATGGCAAATAGAGCATTTAATCAGTGTCGCTGGTTGTGTAGGTCTATGACTAGCATTTCTCAAAGTGCTTCTTCAAGGACATAGAAGTTATTACTCATTGCTGAAACAAATTGATTCTACCTTTTATAAGCCTGCAGGATACACAGGGTTGACTGGAAGCCTGTCAATTCTTAACCCTCCCTTCTTCCTGTTATGGAGGCTGTGGTTGTTTTAACAAGGCACAACACAAATGAGTCGTTGTACCTCAACATTGTTCAGAGGGGGAAAAACTCAAGGCTATTATCTTATTATAAAACATGACCTCACTCTGGCACCAAAACATGCATGTTACACCTCTGGTGGAGAGACAAACCAACAGACAGGACCACTCCATCTCAATTGACTCATGTATACATTATTTGCTTGTCTTCTACTTCAGTGATTATGCAATTTGCTCTTCTGTTGGTTGCAATTTTTCAGCCTACTGTGAGAAATCATGCCTGGTAGCTTATTAATCCTGTCAAAGGCCAGTTATACTCATTAAAGCTATTTTTTTAAACAGGGAGTCAGCTACTTGCTGGGAAGGCAAAAATGATGTCTAGTATTATTATTCAGCTTTTACTCTTTAATTAGATATATCAGAAAACTGGTTTCTTTAATCCTGTCCCAGACCTTTCCATTGAAGAAGCTCTTTAAACATCTCCGCATAGATGGATTAATAGATAATAAAAGTAGTTTTGTTTATTCATTTTTTCCCAAGGTGCTTCTTCTGGGAACTCTCTCCTCCCTTTTCCTCACTCTTTATCTCTCAGAGGGATTGACCTCTTCTGACGGGAGAGATTTTAGAGATATTTTGTTAATGTGGAGTACTTTATTGAAAAATCTGAAAATTAAAGGTGCTTCTGTGGCAAAAAGAGTATGTTAGACTAAATTTTCAAAGTAAATCAGATTAGAGCATTTGTATTCAAAAACTACACAATGGTTTTCTGAGATGTGAAAATGTTGATTGGAAGGAGTATCAAAGAAATTAATCCAGAAAATTATGAACCGTTCTTTAAACCTCTGCTTTGCTTTGTTCATGACTATTCCCTGGAAACACAAGAAGGTTTTAGTGAAGGATATATATTTGAGCAGTTTCTTCCTTACATATACACTGCTCATAATTAATTTTGTCAAAGTGGTCTCTATTTTGTGGATTAAAAAACCTGAGTCAAAATGTATTGTGACCTGCCCTTGAGTTTATGGTTTCTAATTTTTTATTTTGTTTAGGGTTGCTTTATTATTTGAGGAATTTAAAAGTTTTAAAACTTACTGGTTAGCTATGACTTTTGTATATTTACTTTTCTTTTTTTTTGGTACTGGAGATTAAACTCAGGGGCACTTGAGCCACATCCCCAGCCCTATTTTGTGTTTTTTATTTAGAGACAGGGTCTCACTGAATTGCTTAGTGCCTCGCCATTGCTGAGGCTGGCTTTGAACTCACAATACTCCTGTCTCAGCCTCTCAAAGTGCTGGGATTACAGGCATGCACCACCACACCTGGCTGTATATTTACTTTTTATAATGTCATTTAATTTAAAATCAGCATTCTTTTTTGATATGGGAAGTGTATTACAATATTTAGTGTTTTTATTAACTTTTTTTAGTTGTAGATGGACACAATATCTTAATTCATTTATTTTTATGTGGTGCTGAGGATCGAACCCAGTGCCCTACGCATGCGAGACAAGCGCTCTACCACTGAGCCACAATCTCAGTCCCAAGTGTTTTGTATCTCTAATTATAAAAATGTATTTTGGGCTCCTAAATGGGTTTCAAGCATGTCTTAAAATACTGTTTTTTTTCTTTTTGTCAAATTAGAAGTCAATATTAAAAAGGTCTAATTTCCACTGTGTGTTACCTAAGCATAGAAAGTTCTTACTTTTTGCTTTTTGAATGAGAGTCTTTTTTTGGAGAGTGGGCAATGACCAAAACAATTAGGTTAGCTAATCTGCTGCTCAGTCATCAGGCTTTTCTTCATTTAATTAATGCTATCTGCTTCACCTTAAAGTCATTTCGGCTTTTATATAAATGCCTTAACATGTTGATATATAGAGTTTTAAGTCTCCTGTAATTTAAAAACAATCAAATCCAATCTATTTTTAATGACTCTAAAATTTGAGTGGAAAAAGGGAAATGAGAGTGATTTCCTTTTCCACTTGTTCACCTCTATGTTCATCCATAGTATTTACTTAATGGTGGATGGATTCTTCTATAGGTATTTTTCTAAACTTCACTTGCTGCAAATGTCCTTGCACAGACATTGAAGTAACTTAATAAAAACAAAAATCACAAATATGTCATTAACAAAATTTATACCTTAATGGAAAGATTAACCTTTTGTGGCCTCATTTGTTGACATTTAAAGGCTTGCCAATTCCCTGAGAACTTCCTATCCTCTTGTTGCCTCTTACTTAAAAGACCACGGAAGCAGAGTCATTGCTGGTGTGTTGGATTCCTCACAGAACATCCATGCGAAAGAAAGGGCTGGCCATACACCCCTATTAAAATGTGCTAAGATGACCAAGACCCACTGTCTGCTTGCAAGAGGCTTACAGTCTGGCAGGGACACAGTCAAATGAACTTAAATTACAATATGGTAACTGCTTTCATGAAGTTGCATGTACTGGCGCTAGTCAAGGGAAAAGAAAGTGCCAACCCACCTGGAACACCAGCCCCTTCTCAGAAAAGAGAACATGCTCAGAGAGATGAAAAACCTTCATGTGTTTTATACCAAGTTCAGGGAAGCCCCAGGAATTGAGACTGGTCCTGGAAAGGACCTGTGACCCCCAAAATACCTTGGCCAATTTTTGATTGATGAAATTCAAGACCTAGTGCTTCAGTCCTTTTAAGTTAAGGTTTTCATTCCTGTTAAAAATATACTTTTGATGGTGCTAATATTTCAAGTTTCCAAAATTCACATCTCCCTGTGGACAAGCCTCAGGTGTTTTCTGTGAGCATATTTTCATAGTGTAAGGAAAAAAAACAAGAGCCACGATGGAGGGCATCCCAGAGGAGGATGGATATTGGTCACAGAAAGAAAGCTGATAGTACAGGTTGAGAATCCAAAATTCCAAACTCCAAAATATCCCAAATTTAAAACATTTTTGGTGCCAACATGATAGATGCAACAAGAATAAAATTCCACTCCTGACCTAATGCGATAAGTTGCAGTCAAGGCAGACCAAAATATTATATAAAATTACCTTTGGGCTACATGTATAAGGTATATAAAAAACAAATGATTCCATGTTTTTTTAAAAAAAAATTTTGTAGTTGTAGATGGATAGCATGCCTTTATTTTTATTTTGTTTTTATTTTTATGTGGTGCTAAGGATCGAACCCAGTCCCTCACATGTGCCAGGCGAGTGCTCTACGATTGGGCTACAGCCCCAGCCCTGATTTCATGTTTTGACTTGGATCTCATGGCCAAGATGTTATTTATGTGCAGCTATTCCAAAATCCAAAAACTTCAAAATTGGAAACATTTCTGTTCCCAAGAATTTTGTATAAAGAACACTCATCCTGTACCAGAACAGTCTTGAGTGGTCTAAAGTTCTGAAGGTCTTTCATGCCTATGCACTGTGCATCTAAGGACCTCCTAACTTTGTGTTTACTTCCTCCTCTTTGTTCACCCTCCCCACTTTCTCTTGTCTATTCAAACTTAATGTGTACTTCTTTAACAAAAATTGAAGGGGGATAGTGAGTTTTCAGCCCATTTGCGAAAGAAAGTCCTTCAGCTTTTCTTATCAAAAGCTTACACTCAACAAAAATGCTACATGTTATTTGTTTCTCATGTGTTTTCACTAAGGTGAAGTGAAGGATCAGGTGTTCAATCATGAAGAAGCCAGATGAAGCTCCTGGGGAGTTTGATGCAGGGAAATGTTGGCTACTGACAAGGAAGGTTAGCTATCTCAGTCCACCAATGAGGATGGCCTCTGTCACTCCCTTAGAAGTCTATTAACATCACATCCTTGATGTTAGCAAAGATCTATTTAAAAAAAAAAAAAACTACTATGACATCATTTCTGATTTTTTGATTTGTATATATAATCGTACTGCAAATGAAGATCTTCTTGACTGAGCAAAGTCGTTTCAAAGATTTTAATGAATGTGAATAAACATGACAACTTGGCAGCCAAAGATCTCATCCATAAAAGACTGGAGATATTCAGATTAAGGCCCAAAACCCATTCAAAATGTATTATTGCCCTAAATGACTCTGAGGTCTTTTTGAACTTTAAGAGTGTTCAAGTTGATGAAGTATCATCACCAGATAGATGAACAGGCTGTGACTGGGGGCTGTCCAGTCAGCAAAGATGACCAAATGTGCTTTCAGTGAAGGGTACATACTTAGCTTGACTTGGAGCTCTGTCTCCTTTCTAGTTCTGTATGTACTGAAATTGCAATAAAGTAACCTTTATTACATATGTATATAATATATGTATATATAATATACATACAATATGTATTTTGTATGTATATACTTATACATATGTATATGTATATACACACACACACTCTTACTTCAGTTTCCTCCTCTATCAGATAAGTATAACAGTAGAGCCAGATACCTGGTCACACCTGTAATTCCAACTGCCTAGGAGGCTGAGGCAGAATGAACACAAATTTGAGGCCAGCCTAAGACAGACCATGTCTCAAAAGAAAAAAGGGTTGGGAATGTAGCTCAGTGGTAGAACACTTGCCTAGCATGTATGAGGCCTTAGACTCAATTTCCAGTATCCCCCCCCCCCCAAAAAGTACAGAAATAGAGACTTCATAAAGTTTTTTAAGGATTATGTTAGTTAATTCACATGAAGCACAATAGTGTCTGGAACATAGGAAGCACAAAGTAAGTATTGGCTGGTCTTAGTAGTGTTATTGTTATATTTTTAGACTAATTAACCTGCTCTTCTCATAGATACAAGAACTCATTAGTGGCTTTACAGAGTAGGCAGGAGAGGAAAGGCTTTGCTGAAATTCTAGTTATATTCTTAGTGCCAGGTTACACTTTATCTCAATAGGAAAGAATATAAAGAAAATAGGGGGAAGAAACTAACTTTGTCCCCATCCCTCATCCTTTCAAACAACTGAATTTTAATAGATTTTAACATTTAAACCTTTTAGAATTTATCCAAGTTAAAAATTCCTAGGTGGAGTTTCAATAATTGTAACCCATTTATTTGTTCTCAACTATAGACAAACATCTTGATATAAAATAGAGAACATCCCTAGAAAGTTGAGCTTAAATTAAATTTCAGTCAAAGATCTCAGTATAATAAAGCAATAACTGTATAACTGTTATAAAAAGAGTTTTGTCATTTATTATGTCTTCCTTGAGTTACCCTGAGGTCTCTGTTGGCTGATAGAATGATGATGCCATAGCCAAATCATATTAAGATTACTAATTAATAGTGAGACAACTGTAGCTTAGAGCCAAGATAAAGGAATTCCAGCTCTTTTTGTCTTTAGTATTCAAACTAGAGTTTCCAGTCCTTATACCAGTCAGTTACTGTCCTCTGATTCTTTCTCATTTATTTTTCACTCTCTGCCCAGTTTTTCTGAGGCAGAAACACAAATGGAACCTATTTTCCCAAATGGTTGTTTATATCCAGTTTTGATTTGGACAGCCAAATGGCCTCTCTGCATGGTCCACATCATTCTTGCCTTTCTTGTTCACAGCTGCACAGTTCTCTTGGCACATTGAATAGTCCTGGGGAGGCATGATGTCCCATAGCTGTCTGTGGCAGGCTGCCTTTGCCTTGTTAGGCAATGTAAGTGCTTGCTGTACCACTTTGTAATTTGTGTCACTTGAATACAAGTGGGAAGACTTTAGGCGAATTTTCAGAGAAAAATATAAAACAAAGTCTTTGAAAATGTGAGAACATAATACATGCTTAGCAGATAGCATTGTCATTGGTGATTTGTATATAATTATTATTCGGGTTTAGGTGGTACTTAAGTTCTTTGTCCAGGATGAGAAGATTCATTTGTATACATCATCATTATCCCTCCTGACATGTGCTTTGGTGACATTAATCTGTGTTTTATTTCCTGCAGCAGTAATGATGGGGTTGTCTTCGTGGCTTTATTATGTTGTCATGTTTTTTTTCCTCAGCGATCATTCTCACAATACAAAAGAAATATCTCATGTGGGGATAAACTCCAAAGTAGCTGACATTTAACAGTCATGCTGGCAAGCATCTAGTTTTCTTCCACTTCATTCTTTTTTCCTGTCAAGCTGATTCCTGGGGAATTATTGACTATGGTCAGGCTCATAGTTGTTTGCAATTTTATGACAGAAAACATTTCTAAGGTGAAGGTTGTTTCTAAAGACGAGATAGCTTGCACAGGGGTAGGCTGGATGGGATACCAATTCATGCCTACAAATGACTAACTGATTTGAGAAAAGCTTAGGGGTGGGAGGAAAAGTGAATCACTAGGTTAATCTGCTAAAGGTGCAGTCAGTGGCCTTTATAGTTCAGGTGGTCGAATTCTAAACTTGATAGGAAAAACTGCACGAGGCCCTATTTGAAGGACAGTGGGGATTAGTTTAGCAATAGAAATCTAGTCATAGAATTTTAAAGCTATAGTTTAAAAGTAAAAGGTCTCTTCAATCACTTTTATTTGCATTTTGCAGTAGCAGAATGAACTATGTGGGCATGACTTCCCTGAACAAAATATTGGCATATGATGACCATCAGGGCTATTCTCTGTGCTTTGCTTCGATGGGCTCTGGTAACAGCCAAATATACAAAACACATTAAAGACAGAGGATGATGAACTGAAATCGACTGGTATTGTTTATTAATTTGTGAGATGTTTTAATAAAGCCAGTCTCCAGGGCAGAATCAATCTGTGAAACCACTGCATATTGTATATGCTCCTGTTAAGGCTTTTAACATATTACTTTACAGTTGTGTGTTTTGCTGTCTGTGTCCTTCAAATAAATATGAGTTCTGGAGGGCAGAAATCTTGCCTCATTTCTCTCTGATAACTCAGCATAAGCACAGCACATAGCACAGAATGGTGCTAGTAGAGTTAAGTGAATTGAACTGAATATCACATCTATATGCTGAAGGATTCAAGCACATGTTTAGTTGCAAATTTGAAATTGTACAATACACATTGTGAAATTTAAAAAGGAAAGCATGAAAGTAGATAATAGGAAATGAATACTGCAGACATACTTTAAGCCTCTGTCCCTTCCCTTGACTGAACAGTTGGGGCTTTTGCCCTCATAGCCTCTCTGACCAGGGGAAGTGAAATAATCATCATAGGTGTGTAGCAGGACTCCTCCTCCAGCCTGGGTACATTGCCTGCATTCAGAATCTCCTTGTTGACAATTATGCCTCGATACTTGATATTAAGTTAAGCTCACACTGAGCATACAAAGTTTTTCCATGTTCAGAAAAACCTATATCTCAAAGTAGAGTGTGATTATCATGGAAAGAGCAAAAGATGGAGACCCAGTTTGGACATTATTTTAGTTCTTTATATGCCAGGTAATAAGCTAAGTGTGAAACCAATATAATCTCATTTATTTTTCTTCACCACTCTATAGGGTAGGTAATGTTAGCTTCATTTCATAGGTGAGGAAATGAGATAGCAAGAAATAATCTGCCCAAGGTCAAGATATTGCTGTAGGAGCCAGGATCAGCCCAGGCAATCGGGCTACAGAACTAATGCCCTTTTTGTTCTACCACGTTTGCTGACTTGAAGACTTCTAGACACAGAATTCCTTCAAAACTAATCTTATAAATACTGGAAGTCCTAGAAACTGCTGGTTCAAAACCTGTGTTTCTATTGAGCCCTGCTATGTACTAGACTGCAAAGGAGAGGCAGAGTAAACCAAACACACCCAGCCTGAAAAGTTTTCCACTGAGTAGGGAGATTGTGTGGGGCAGAGTCATAGGAGGGGCTCCATCTCAGTACAGTGGGGATCAATGAAAAGCAGACTCACGTTTAGATGAGGAGGGAGATAAGACTGTAGAGACTGGTACCTTGGAGAAGGGATCTGAAGGACTAGTACTGCTGAGGGTGAGCTAGTAGCGGCTTCATTTTAGGTACAAGGAAAAAGTCAACGGAGATATTTAAACAAGGCGGAGCAAAAGGCTTAATGGAGGAGACTGTACCCAGCAATGGCAGATGTGGGTTTGGATGCCAGACAAAGATGTGTGTGCTTTATTTAGAAGACAGAAGGGAAAATCCATGGAAATTTTTGAGTAGGGAAATAAATGCTTTAGAATGAAGGAAAGACAGAATAGGAGTAAGGATCTAACACAGGGCTATCAAAGGGTCAGGAATAGGGTGGAGACAATCTAAAAGAAGACAAGTAAATATAAATGACTGATTGTATTTATGAAGTACCAAGACAAGAAGGCAGAGACCATCTTGCCAGTTGTGGGCTATGCAGTAATAAATCTGAAGAAACTGAAGTGGTATCCCATGCCATTTTACAGTGGGTGGTTATTTGGGGGATCTTTGGAGCTCAAAGTTTTCATAAAATTTCACTACCTGACATTCTAGCCACAGTCATAAAGATGCCCCAGGCTATATCCAGGAGCAAAAAGGATGCTAACTAACAGGATGCAGCAAAAATATTGAAATCAAACAGATATACAGAATACTCTGATTGTGTAAGTTATACATCATTGTGTACTCTTATTATGTAAGCTCCATTGTGTATGCATATTTATCCCAAATTAATTTCAAAAAACTTTTTTTTGTACTTCCAAACTAAATATAGTTTGGAAAAGTGTTTTTCATAGATCTCATAAATTTTCTATTTTATTCCTATAATAAAATAAATGGGAAAGTTTTATTTAGTTTCTAGGTTTGTTTGAGGCAAAATAATAGAATGTTTTATGCATCAAAGAAGATTTTTCATTTCACAGTATTGTTTTAGGAATTTAACAACAAAAAGATGTATGTAAAGCAATTAGAAAATATCATGTCACATAATAGGACTCAGGTTAATTTGACTATCTCAGAATTGATTTTTTTAATAGACCATGTGGTTAATGGGCAGACTCTGAGGGCAGAGAAGGCTTGGGTTCAAATCCCAGGTCTGCCCCTTATTGACTTTGTGGCCTCAGTCAAGTTCTTAGTTAACCTTCATAACCTCAGTTAGTATATGGTGATAATAAATGTATCATGTGATGGTAAGACTTTGCATACAAGATTAAGTGAGATAATGCATAGTGCCTGGCTTTAAGAGTTCAGTAAAGCTTAACCATCTCCGCTAATACCATGTTGCCACCATCCACTGTCACTCACTGCCACCATTACTGAGGCTCTAATTGCTGGCTTAATATCTACAAAAAAAAAAAAAATGGCGGGCTGGGGCTGTAGCTCAGTGGTAGAGCATGTGCTTTGCACGTGTGAGACACTGGGTTCTATCCTCAGCACCACATAAAAATAAAGATATTGTGTCCATCTGTAACTAAAAAAAAATTTTTTAAATGGTGATATAAACACCAGGTGCTTATCAGAAAAAGACTTCTAATCAAATGAAATCTTTCCACACTAATTCTAATATCCAAGCCAGTGGAACACTGTGTCCTAGCCAGAATTTTCTAGAGACTAGCTTAAGGCAAGGATTGAACTACTACTACTTTACTAGGAATATACAAATCCAGGTCACCAAGGTGAGGAAAAGGGAAAGGGATAAGTATTGCATGATTGCACTTCAGAAAGCTGTCTAACTCATGGGCACAGAAATTAAACCAGTGGTTGCCAAGGGACTGGGGCAGGGGAACTGAGTTGGTTTTCAGTGGGCATGGAGTTTCAGTTTTGCAAGATGAAAATGTTCTAAAGGTTGGTTGCACAACAATGATAACAATTAGAATACACTCAGTAGTCCTGGACTGTATACTTATATATGGTTAACATGGTAAGTTACATGTTACGTACATTTTCGTTTTACTGCCAATTTTTAAAAGGTGGGGTGAAGGAGGCAAGGGAAGAAGTAAAGAGTGGGTAGTGATGGTTCCTGAGCTGGTTACTACTTCATAGGATCACCAAGGAACACAGCAAATTGCTTGGCAACTGCATCCACTTGCCACTTGGAAAATTTCTGGATAGTTTGGAAAAAACAACTGTGCTTCAAAGCAGTGCCTAAGATAGGGCGAGGACATTTTCTGTTCAGCAACCTCCCGTCTCTCGGGGAAGAATTTATTCCTCAGGGAGTTAACTGTGCCACATTTCCAAGTTGCACTGGGCCTCTCCAGCTGTTCCATGGGATGCCAGCTCTCACATCGATGAGTGGCAGGGGAAGCCAGAAACTCCAGGTGGGTGACTGATAGGTCCAACTGCCCAGCAGCAGCTGCAAGGGAACATTCAACACTCCCAGAGCAGGTGATGGTAGTGGTAGAAACTTAGCCTCCAGGTGGGAAGAAGCATGGCCAAGGGAATATGAATATGTACATAGATTTCTGTTTGCTATACACCACTATTCCTTTTTGTGGTGCTGGAATCATTACTATCATAGTCTACCTTTTTTTCCCTGTTATAAGAGCGTTGCCATTAGTCATGGTGCTTCCCAATAGCAAACACTGGGTGGTTATTACTTGTCAGAGCATGATTTTAAGATTGTTCTTAACATTCTTTGCCCTCTTTATCTCTAGAAAGAGAATTTTGTGAGCGCTAGGTAAATTTTCCTTACATAATGCAATGAGAGAAAGCATTTCTAAGAGATTTCATATTTCTAGAAAATATTAAAGGCTTAATTTTTCATAGCCTTTCAATGTATCCTAGGAAAAATCATTGTAATGTGCTCTCAATTCCTACTCTAGGCTTTTTTGTAGGACAAAATCTTGGTGAAGTTCATGGATTCCATTATGTTTTCTTTTGTCTTACTAGAATCATTACTATGTTTGGAAAATCAGATCAGTCAACATTTCTTGGCGGCGGGGGGGATAACTGGATGTAATGGCATGTTAGAAAATGTGAAAATTATACTTGTTTGCTTCTTCATAAATGGTAGCATAGTTTTTCATGTAGGGAAATGAATTTTTTATCATACCTTCAGACCAAATTTCTGTGACAGCTGAGTAGATGAAAGGGTGTCAGAATGAGACAGACAGAGTCAGGGCGGAAGCCTTCCCCAAGTGCTGGGAAACAGCTACTTCCAGGCACAACTAGGCTTTCCCACTCTCAGTACCTTCTACCCTCTACTTCCATTATCCTAGATGAGGCTTCCCTCAGGATGACTTTGGTTTGAAGAGTCAAGAGAATTCTACATTATTTTACTTATTCTGGAATAATGACATAGAAACCTGGGCATTAAAGGGCAGTAGTTTAAACAATATTGTGCACTCAGATCTCGAGTCATATGTTAGTCATCTTTTCATTCTGTGACCAAAATACCTAATGAGTTAGAGGAAGAGAGTTTATTTTGGCTCACAGTGTCAGAGGTTCAGTCCACGGTTGACCAACTTCACTGCTCTGGGCCTGAGGTAAAGGCAGAAATCCTGGTGGAAGGGCAGGGCAGAGGAAAGCTTCTCACCTCATGTCATCGAGGAAGCAGAGAGCAGGGAAAGGAGCCACAGAGCAGATAAAACCCTCCCGGACATGCCCCACTGATGTGTTTCCTTCAGCTATGCCCTAGCTACAGTTAGTCCATTTAAATTATTAATCTTCAAATGGATGATTCACTGATTAGGTCATGGCTCTTATAATCTAATCATTTCATCTCTAAGCATTTTTGCATTAACACGGGAGCTTTTGGGGAATAACTCATATCCAAACTTGAACAAGCTCCTACCCCGAATAGACAGTATGGTGACAGTTCTCTCTCATGCTAGTTTTGATGGACCCTAAAAACTGCACTGGAATAGAACATTTGGTCTCGCTATTTAAACCAGTACTTAATCCAGCAGCATTCTATGTGTGCATTCTATTCCCTTCCATATGTAATCCCTAGGACACTCTACAGTGTGAAAATGCACCTTGGGGAAGGAGGCAGAAACGTAATACTTATGAATGCCTCATGAGTATATGGTTTTGTTTCAATTTTTGATATAATTTGAATCTTAGAATATTTTCAATTTTATGTTAACATTTGTTTTGCAGACTCTTTTTAAAAAATTCTTTGCAGTCAGATTATTATTGGATGAACACCAGATGTATAAATCCATCAGTCAGTTTTTCTTTGTCCAAAGGAAAAATAAAACTATTCTAAAAAATCAAAACAGACAATAATTATTTACCAGCAAGTTGTCACTTAGGCTCTAAGGAGCTATTAAGAGTCAGAATAAGAGGAGATGCATTTATGGCAGTTGGATTTGATGATTCATATTTTTAAGCATCAGAAAGGGGAAGAAAAACCCTGTTTATTCGAGGAAATAGTCTAGGCATGATGTTCAGTGCATTGCTGCACCAACAGTAAGTAGTATTTTCTCACCAACCATTAAAAAGAAATTAAAAATCTTTTTGCTCATGTTCTAAGTAAAATTCATGCATAAGCTTTCTATTAAGTTAATATAGCTTTTTCAAATACTGTTAATCAAAAACTTTCAGTGAGCATTCTTTGAGTACCTACTGTGCCTAGGTGTTTAAGATTCACGGATAACTAAGAGTGTTTACCCTTGGGGTTCTCACAAGCTAGTAAATGATTCAGACAGTGATAAATAATAAATATACATAATAAATGCTCTGGGAACACAATGAAGAGGGTGATTAATTCTGCCTGAGGGGGTGGAAAAGATTGCAGAGGAGGAGGCTTTGATCTATAACTAAAAGATAAGTAGACTTGTTCCTTAAGGTAAATAATGCTAGCTGTTACAATAGACGCACTCCCAAATCTCAGTGGCATAATGGTTGGTTTATTTCTTACTGCACAGGTTAATAGCCAAAGCAGATCAGTTGTGGTGCAAGGTGACTTCCAGAGTGATTCAGAGACCATGGGTTCCACCCATTGGTACTTTACCTTCTTCCAGATCCTTGAATGAGACTTTGTATAGGTGAGACCAAAAGGAGCCCCCATCACTTCCACCAATTATATTCTGTGTTCTGGGACCCTGACAACATGGTTACATCTAACTGCAAAAGTGGTGGGAAAATATATTCTAGCCATGTGTCCCAGTAGAAAAGGAGAACACAGATATTAGTAAATATAGATTACCTTGCTATAATGAGATTATTTTACATTGAGAAGTAGGTTTTGATGGAATATGAACTGAAAAGAAGAACGTGAAAGAGTTGAGGATGGAGGGAGTATTCTCCTTTGGCTAGAGTGCATAGCATGGTGGGCAGGGACTGGTCAATGAGAAATAATACTAGAAAGGTGGTTCAGTGATAGATTATTAATGACCTTGAAAACCTTACTGAAAAGTTCGTTAGTATTATAGTAATTTACTGTTGTTTTAGTATCATAAGTAAATACTAATTGACCAATTTGTGTGGCTATAATTTATTTTTGAAGTAGGTTTTACATTTATTACTTCAAATCTGAGGCATTATTTCTGGATAATACCTTTTTAAAATTTTAAGCCTCTTTTTTTCAGTAAGATTATAATCTTTTTTTCTTTTTTTGGTACTGGGGATTGAACCCAGAGGTGTTTTTTATTTTTTATTTGGAAATGGGGTCTTGCTAAGTTGCTTAGGGCCTCGCTAAGTTGCTGAAGCTGTCCTCAAACCTGTGATCCTTCTGCCTCGGCTTCCTCAGTCACTGGAAAGTTGCAGGTGTGGGCCACCACCCCTGGCTAAGATGATAATCTTCTTGAAGGTATGTATCACCTTCATACTTTATGTATTTCCCTTCAGTTTTCCTCAAAGTTGAGGCATAGATGTACTTAGTCAGTGTTTAATTAATAGCTGATGGTTTAATAACAGCTAAATAGCTATTATTTAAATAGGTATAAGAAATCAATGCCACTAACCTATGAAACTGTATCTAAATAATTCACTTTAGATTATTGTCTAATCACATGTTAATTTCCTATTCATATAAGGCTTTGAATTGGATGTTGTAGTGAGAACAAATTTTTTTCTCTAGGTATTTAGGACTGCAAATAAATCTATGACTGTCCTGGAAAACTATGATATTTAGGGGAATATTCTATTCATTTTTGTATTGGAATGCATTTGGTTTAATTCATTGTAAAACTAAATGTCATTTTATGATTCAAGGTAGAAATAATTTTAAAAATATATAAGAATTTAGTCTTGTTGAAAACTATTAATGAAACTTTCAGATGGAGGAATATGCAGGTGTTTGATAATATTTGACACCCAAATCAGTTTATTTATTCCATGTCATGGTCCTTTGTCTTCACTGTATCTTAAACAGAAACTTATAACTATAATAAATTGTAATGTTAAGATTTTCCACAGATTATAATATGGATAACTATTTCCTCTATAAGCATCATTTTCATTAGTGATTTGTTGAAAAATTAAGGGCCTACCTGTGAACGACAATCTATTGTTCTTTCTGCATGTCTATTGGGTGGGTCTCTTGAATCTGTGGCTTTCTTGCATTATTGATGGGTACTCATTATGACTCTGCTTTGCTTTTATTTGAAAATTGAAGTAGGGTTATAGAAGTCACTTTAGATTTCATTTCGCACCATTGGATCATAATGTAGACATTAAGCTTGTGATATATGTTGTTGGCACTTTCAGATGGCATGTGAAATGTAAAAGCAAAATTGCCAAGTGTATAAGTGAGGTAAATTTATATGAAATTTAAATCTATTTATTTTAACTAAACAAACCATGAAATGTTTCTCATTGGGGCTGATGAAAGCACCATCCTAAATCTATATTGTTATTTAATTCAATCGTGGAGAATCTGCCTAAGAACCTATCATTAATACTAAGGAGAAGCTCTATCTCTGTCCTTGAGGAGCTCACAGCTCAAGTGAAAGAAGGCCCTAAGGAGGATGTGGCTTTCAACCAGGTTAGAATTGAAATACACTGAGCTCAGACTTCATTAATTGCTCCCTGGGCTCTGCTTTGCTCTTCTCAAAGAAATTATCTACCATATTCTTTTACCTTTAATTTCTAAAGGGTGTACACTAGGTTCGGGGGGTGGGTACAGAATGCAGAAGAGAGAACAGTTTTCCTGTTATGGTGGTTACTTCTCTTCTGCCTGCACTGTGACCATCTGTCAGCATCCTTTTAGTTTCTCTACTCACCTCAGTCCTCTGTGAGCCTTAGTTCTCCTAATCTTTTCTTCTTCTTTTCCTCTCCTTTACATGTAGAGCTGATGGAGGCAAAATTGTTCAAGGTGGAATATAAAATGCTATTGAGGCAACCCCTCCAATGTCCCTACCTTAAGGTCTAATAATAAGAACTCTGGAGAGTTCCAAAAACTGTATCTATAATTCTTTCTCAGTTTCTCATTTGGATAGTATTTTTATTTTAAATTAAAACATTTTTTTTTAAAAAATCAATGCTACCCTTTCAGAAGCAGACTACTATAATAAATATATGAAGATGAAAGAGAATAGTTACAGCAACCTTAGAATATTTTAGTCTTTATTGGTTTAAATCAATCTTCCTATTACTTTAGGAGATAAATTATAGTTCATTGCCTATGCTGTTTTAATGATCACATGTAAAAGATTTATTTTAAATTCTCTTTGATATCTGCGGTTTTATGATTTAACTCCTATTTCGCTAGCCTTTTGCTTACTGTAGGAAGCTATTGCTGTTAGAATGCCTCATTTGATTCTAATGTTAGAATTGTTTTTTCTTTATGATGTGAAGACATTTTGGCACTCTACTTTGATTGAATGGACATATTTTAAGCTATTATTCACAAGAGCTATATGCCCTTTGAACTGTGCGGAGGGTGTCAAACCTAGGTTGGCCCTATTGCCTGGATGAAACCAGTAGATAGAGGGTAGAAGAGAATTAGTTGCCTCCTTCCTCCATGTGTGAGATGACACGAAGCTCAGCACCTGCAGGACCTGGCTTCCTCCCCTTGACAGGTAGACGAAAGCTCTGGGTTCTTGGCTTTCCCTGACAGTTCATATGAACAGCTGGCCCCCCTATGAGGCTGCCTGGCAGTAAGCACTGACACACTGTCTTCTGTGCTGGAGAGCAAGACCCTCTGCTGTGACTCAGACTCACTGCATGGCAGTAGACCCTGCCCAGTGCACTTCTCTGTGAAATGATAAAAGTATTGGGGACCCTTGGCTTCTATGAATTTTTCTAGTGAAGCCCATTTAACTCTTGCCAGGGTGTGTTGTAGAATACGCACTAAACCCTAGTGCTTCATAGGTGGAATTCACCTGGTGTGACAGCACTGGGCAAAGAAGCCAGTGTAGTCACCCATTAGAGAGAAGGAAAACCTGTGGTATGCACTCCTAACATGTACAGGGTGGAGGGTGTCGGCTTCACTGTGTTGGGAAAGACTTAGTGGAGGTAGTGGAATCAGTATGGGAGACCCCTGTTGGTTCTTGGCTTACAGGCTAAGAAGTGAGAAATAAGAAGAGGATGAGAAGCGTAACCTGTTGACATAACCTGCTTTTATGTGAATTAATACATTAATTAAGGTAGAAATGTATTTCTCAAGTATCCATGTAAACATATGCAGTCCACCACAACAGGGACCCAGACTCCTTCTATTCTGTTGCTCTGTCATCCCCGGAGGCATCTTCCTTAACCATAAGGTCTCACCACCATGACATGAAATCTGCATTTCAGCCAACAGGAAGGATGAAGGAGAGGGGGGTTACTTTCAGAAGATGGTCACATCAGTTCTGCTTAGATCTCCTTTTGCAGGGGCAGCTGGGAAATTAAGTCATCCTTGCTTATTCCCAGGTGGTAAACCTGCCAGATTACTCTATAGTAAGTCCAACTACTAGATACTGGCTAGAAGAAATATTACAGTTTTACAAAATCAGCATTTAAGAAGGATCAGTAAAACATGGCAGAAAATATATGTTATCTGCAGAAAACTCAATCAAGTAATACAAAAAGCTGCATGAGTTTGCTCTTAAACAAGCCATTGCCTAATACCCAGCTGAGAAAAGACAAATAGTTTGGGTAAACAATAAGGTAAGGATCATAGAAAATTCAGTTGGTTGCTTTCATAAATTATATTGATTAAACAATATGGAAAAGCAGATGGATCAATAAATGGTGTCATCCATTCAACATTTACTCTATGCCTTGTAGATGCCAGTTATTGTTTTTGTTCTGGAGTAGCTCACATTCTAAAGGAAGACAAATATGTAATGGGAATATCATAATGAATATCAGATAAAATTAGGTGTTCTATAAAAGAAAAGTAGAATGGAAAGAGTCTCTAATATAGTTGGTATGTTAATTAATTTACTCAACAAATGTTTGTAGTGTCTAGTAGGTTTTATTCCTGCTTAGGGTACTGTTGTCTGTCTGTCTGTCTATCTATCTATCTATCTATCTATCTATCTATCTATCTATCTATCTATCTAGTGAAGAGTCTGGAATTTATCCATACAAAGTCTATAAAGATGGGCACCCTTGGGAATGGATGTATTTCTCTATAGCACAGATCTTTTGTAGAATGAATGTATTATCCTTGGTATTTAAAAAATACTTTAAATTGGTAGTAGCAAACAATTTAGAATCTAGAGTATGAAAAGACTCAGGAACAACCAAATCAGAAAAAAGTCCTATGAGAAGTTCAAGCCAAGAAATAACAGATTGTGGGCTGGGAGCTGATCACTCATCATTGTAAAGGAAAGTTTTCTGCTCAACCAAGATAGAATTAGACCTAAGTCTCTCTGGATCCTTAAACCACATCCTGAGGCTTTTAGGTATCTATAGTGTTCTCCAAACAGCTTGTAGTATGGAGAACTCTATAGGTATTAAGTGATAGAACTCTGGGATTAGTGCTATCTGCACTGGGAAATAAAGGAATGGGTGCCTACCAATTAGTGAAAGATAAAAGGTATCCAGGCAGGAACAAATGCCATCGGAGATGTGAGATATAGGGATGGATTACTATGACCCTTATTATACAGATGAGGAAACTGAGCCCAGAGAATTAAATCTGACTTCAAGGATTACACAACTGTGTATGGTGATGCCAGGATTTGCACCCAGGCTGTCCAGCTCTATAGTCCTCACACACATAATTAATATTGGTGGCTTAGAACTGTGAAGTTACACTCTAAGAATGCAGGATTAAAACTACATATACTTATGCATATTACCACAAATACTTTAAATCATCTCTATAATCTTATAATACTCACTGATACAGTGTAAATGCTAGGTAAGTAGTTCATATTCTGTATTATGAAAGGAACAATGCTGAGAAAAAAAAGTCTGTTCAATGCAGATGCAGTTATATTTTTTTAAATATTTTCAATTTGTGGTTGGTTTAATCTATGAATGCAGATGTAGAGGGCTGACTATATACCTGAATTTTTTATTTGCTCACTTTGCTTTATAATTTTTTAACTTTAATTGAATATGAATTATAGCTTATTGTATTAAAAGCATTATTGTAACCTGTTTTTTGTTCTCTTTGGAGTTAAACAAAAATCAGATATTTCTTGAGTATTATAAAGCCAGACACTTCACTTTTCATGTAGTCCTCAAGAAAGCCCTGGGGGAAAACTAGATAGGTATTGTTAAACCTGTTTTGCAGATTAAGAGACAGTGTCTTGAAAAGGTTAAATACTTCAGCTCTTGCTATGTATAAGCTTTTGCTCAAACCTAGATATACACTTATTCCTGTGTAGCTTTCCTTATTTTGTGTGCAAACCTGACCAATTTTCTATTCTCCACTGTGCTGAGATAAAATTCCTTTTAAAACTATTTTATTTTTCCTATAAGCTTCACCTGTTTATTCACCCAATGAGAACACATAAAAAGAAATGCTTCTTTTACTTCATATTTATCAGCTAAATTAAATTTGGGGCTTCTTTCAAGAAAGTGTAGCTTGCTTGTTTTAGAAGCTTCTACTGAAAGGCATTCTTATGTACAAAATTACCTCTTGGACTGTGTAGGCAGTAATGCTGTGGTTATGATTCAAGTTAGAAATACCTTCATTATTAAATATTTCTAGTTTTTAATTTTTAAGTAATAAATACAGCCAAGCAAGTTGGATATAACTGTTATTTACTTATTTTTAAGCCCTTCTGCTTTTTTCTAGATATCATCTGAAAGTATACCTTTTAGTATATACAATTTTTTCGTTTCCTCTCCATTCACTTTTTTTTAACATCCAAAAAGAGATAACTCTCACTTTTTCTAATCCTAAATTTGTCATTTTATCTATTCATATGTTCTTTTTTAATTGTAATATGTAATTTGATCTTAGGTGTTCGACTTAGCCTCTCATCACCGTTGATGAATATGGTTTACTTTATTATAACATGATTTGGCCCACAAGTGGATTCTGATAATTCATTGTTCTGCTAGAGGTGGCCTGCAGTGAGCGGGGACAATAGATACCTGGAAGGCTTCCCAGCTGAAGAATAACTCTTTCCTGTAAACTACCCATTAAAAATCCATTTGGATTAACAAATTCTTTTAAAATGTCAGTGCTTGCTGAGAATGTTAATCCAATCAGCTTTTCACACTTTAGTGCAGGAGATATTAATTTAATGAGATAATCATATTATTTTCCTCTTAGTACCTAATTAAGCTCAGTCATAGTGATGTAGGGAAGTCGGTAATGTAGGTATTCTGAAGCATCTGGCACCCAGCAGGATTTCAGTTGAGAGAACCAGGGGGTACCAGAGGTGTCGAGGGACATGTCCAGCTTGTCATGGTGTGAGCAACTTCCTTAACTCTGTAAAACAGGGCTTCTCCAATGTCATAGTGCATGTGATTCATACAGGGATCATAATGAATTGCAGAATCTGACTCAACTGCTCTGGAGTGCAGCCTAAGATTTTGCATTTCTAACAAGCTTTCAGGGGATCTTAGTTATGCTGGCCTGAGAACTACATTTTGAGTAGCAAGACTATAAAATATCAATGTGCCTGTGAATAAGTCCGGGAATAAATGAACAATTGAATGTTCTTTTATTTCTAAATGTTTGTTTACCTTCCTTTTTCTTTTTTATCAGTCATCTTTCATTGGGCATTATTGTCAGGCTATGAAAGGATTCAGCAATGATTGAGTTCATCTGGAAGGCTGCTAGGCTGAGAATGTCATAGCCAGTAGTATGGGCGATGGAGTGGAGTAGAGGACCTCCACTCAAGTTCTTTTCTGTGGTACTGAGGTCACCTCTTACATTTGAGTTCCTTGTAGGAAAGGCTGCAAATGGAAAGCCCATGAGCTGTCAGCACCTTATGAACCAGAGCACGCTCCCTGTCTTCACATTGCTGTACTTTGTAGCACTGGTAGTAACTTCTTTGAGATCCTTCAACAACACCTTTAGGGGTAATCCCACATCAGTATCCAGCTTGGCAGCATCCATGAGATTTTCCTTCTCCACTGGTACAGCTGATAACCATCTTGGAGTCCTGGTGTCCACTCTTTTCAGCAGTTCTTATAGCATTCCACTTCTCTTCTAAGTTCTCAGTAGAGTTGGCAGCTTTATGTTTAAACTAACAAGGTTTCTTTTTTTTTTTTTTTTTCATTTGTCAATGGATTATTTATTTATTTATTTATTTATTTATTTATTTATTTATTTATTTATTTATATGTCATGCTGAGGATCAAACCCAGGGCCTTACACACGCCAGGCAAGTGTTCTACCACTGAGCCACAACACCATCCCATAACAAGGTTTCTGATCTGTTTTCTTCTTCTCTTCTTTCTCCCTCTTTCCTCCCCTCACCTCCCTCTCTCTCATTGGATTCAATAGATGTGAAAGCCAGAAAATCCTGTCACTGCAAAATTGATCTTATGGCTGCTCTGGTCTTTCTTTATGATGCCTATTTTATGAAATATTCTTAGCATGTTTTTATTATATATACATATTTAATACATATTTGAGAACTAACTTCAAGAAAATACACTTTTCCTTTTTATTTATTTATTTACTTAGTTTTAGTGGTACTGGGAATGAAACCCAAAGCCTCGTGCATGCCAGGCAAACACTCTACATCTGAGCTACATCTGCAGTCCTCCTTTTTAAATTTTAAGCTTGCAGTGTACTCCATGGACAGGAGCTGTCTCCAATTGGCTGTTGGGTGATAGAGCCCTGCATTTCACTGACCCTTCTCCCTGTGTGCCACTTCCCATGTAAGGGACACTCTCTGATTATTGAACAACTCTCATTTTCTGGCCTCTGGGATGACTGTGTGTCCTGCTCCTAAGTGATCCTTTTCAGTGCACTTTATCATCTTTACTTCTTTCCTTGGCTGTTTCTGACCTTTTCTTATATTTTTAAAGGTCTGTGTCCCTTTCTCTCTCTCTCTGCATGGTGTCTTACTCCTTTTTATATTATTTAAAGGTTACTTCTACTTGCTCCATGAAACTGGTCATGTCTCTCTGCTCTGTAAAATTCATTTGTTTGATTTGTGTATTTATTTGTCTGATTCATGACAATGTGAGCTGCTCGAGAACAAAAACGTTTTCTTATTCATTTTTATTTCTAGAACTCCTAGTTCAATAACTGGGACCTACTGGGCACAGTATAAATGTTGAACAAATGACTACATTTATTGATTGTTCTGTTTTTCCTTATTATTTACTCTGTTATAATTTCTAATTTACCATTTATCCCTTGCAACTTGTCTTTCTTCAGCTTTGATTCATCTATGGTGTTGAACAAACCAGTGAGGTCTTTGGTGTTCTCTATATAAATTATCTATAAGTCATTTGTATATTTTTCTGCAGGGTTTTACTGAATGTTCCTGAATGCTGATTCTGTGAAGCTGCAGTCCTTTTTACTGACTAGTTTATGTATGTTATAGTCAGACTTCCTATAGAGGTAATTTGGCAGCTTTGCCACCTGGGAGCAATACAAGCTTTGATGTTGCTGGCTATCTATGGACCTCATGTGAGAGAGAGATTCTTTCAGTTACAGCTGTCAGGTGATGCATGAAATGTTTTGTCCCTGACATTCAAGTAGCCCCTACAATGTAATGCTTCCTACTTTTGCTTTTTATGTGATCAGAATGACTGTTCAAACAGGAAACCCAATTCATTAATTTCCTGCTGGTGATGTATAACAGCCATATAATACTATGCATTTAGTAAATATTAGCTGTACTGATAGAACTGTCTATAATATAATTGAGTAGGGTATCTGTGCATAAAACTAAATTATGGTGGATAAATTACTCAAACAATTAACCTTCAGGGAGTATCAGAGGCCAGATGAAACTGGATTGCAGACATAGAATGAGGTGCTGATACTGAAACATCCGTGGGTAGGCTAACATATAAAGACTGAAGAGACATAGGGGGGTAGGCCAGACCTGGTTGACATGGAGCTTAAGGTCTGCAAAGTGTTAATAGTCAAGTTTAGACTGCTTCACAATCAAGGGTTCTCATTCAGAATCTTGGAGGTAAGAATACACAGGAGGATTGAAACCCCAAAAGACAGAAGACTGCAGAAATTGAGGTAGTGAATCTCAGAGCAAGAGGAACCAGAAACTCAGCAAAAAATATTTTTAAAATCTCTGTGACAAAGGCAGCCATGCACCATATTTCTTTTTTAAAAATTTTCCCATTCAAGCATCTGTCCCCAAAAATGGTAGGCCAAGAATTATAGAAAGAATATAATAACTTGAATATGAATAAAGGGGAAGGGAAGACCCGCTGGTTATCATAAGAATTTCCCCCCCTTCCTTTTTGAAATAAAGGATCATCTTGATAAATGTACCTGTGAGGAATAAGGTGGAAAAAGAAACACAAATGGGATAGGATTTAGGCGATGGTTAATTTCTTGTTTATTTATTTGCTGCTTTATTTAGTAACTTTCCACTGCCACCACCTGGAAGAATGAGAGCTAGGTAGATCTCTAGAGAGTGTGACTATGGAATGAAGATAATATTTTAATTATGACAGAGGAAGCAATAGAAAAACACTTAACCTAAAAAACAAAACCTTATCATAAGTAAGGCAAGGATTTCTGCATGCTTGTCGCATTGTATTTCTGAATTGACAATAGAAAGCTACTGCCAATAAATAACAGGTTGACTTTTCCACTTCAACATGTACTGGAGGAAAGGCCCTCTATAGAGTTCTATTGTTTCTATTGTGGTAGCCCTTGTGGTAATCCCTTGGGAACTGGTGATTTTGAATGGGAGACTGATTGATGATTGATTGATTGGCATACTAATTTTACCACCATTAATTTTGTCTAGTTTTATTGCATAATGTTTTCTTCTGCTCCTTGTTTTCCCATACTTTGGTATTTAGGGGACTCATACAACATCCTAGATACTCCAGGACAGGATCCTGGTAAAGGTCAAGTGCCTGGCCCTAAATAAGTTATTATGGATATCTGTTATTCCGCTTGCTCCTTGGAAAATATACATTTTATATTGGCTGATATCTTGCCTTCTTCCAGGTTCCTTATCCCTAGATTTAGTTCAATCAGTCATTCCTTGGCTTCCGATATGGTTCTTCTTACGGTCTCTACTCTGTTTGGGATTCATAATAAAGTAGCTTTATCACTCCACGAGCTCAGACAATGGCAGGAATCCTGCTGCCATCCATACTCCACCTTTCATTTTACAGAAGGTTGCTACTAGCCCAGTGGCTCTCAATATTTTTTCTGCCCTAGTTTATTGGGGGTAGAATTGCCCACTAGTAACCTGCACCTATAGCTGTTCTCCAGAAATCTTTCAACAAATATTAACGAGTACCTGCTGCATGTTAAATGATGCTGCACTCTGAGGTGCGTATTAGGTGAATAAATGAAGTCCTTGCTTTCGAGCTTCAGAATGGTCCTCTTATTCATCTGTTTCATATATATTGTCATTACCACAGTGGATTTTTGAGGACTACCTTATTTGCCTGCAGTAGACATCTATTGTTGTCCTATTTATTTACCAAACCCAATCAGGAAAGGCTGCTGGGATTATGGTAGATTCAAAAGTATGACAACTTGTGTCATCTAAATGTTAACTATGCTGCTGACGGAGGTATATACTGTCCTTTTCTCAATATGAATGTAATTATTACATTGACTATTTTTTTCTGTTACTTTTACTAGTCATTAACTACTTTGAATAAAGTACTATTTTTAATTGTCAAAATAGAGGCAATAAACTTGACTGACATTCTCTCTTTATTTTGTTATTGTCTCATCATGTTTCATTTGCCCTTTTCTTCTCTCAGCTCCAATTTCATATTATCATCTGGGGAAATAACAGCCATTTCCTCAAATGTTATTGTTTTCTGTTTTCCCATTTTATCTCTCACTTGAAGCAACTTTACAATGCAATATTGGCATTTTTCTGAATAAAATGTATGCAATGTGATACACCAGACATGACCACAGATCTTTCTTGTCCAAACAGTACAAATGTATTTACCACTTTGTTCCTAATTAACCTTTCTTCAAGATAATCTTGGAAATGCTGGGATTGTTTTTGCTGATTTTCTACGTTCCTGTCAGAATGCATTCTTTTTCCAGAGGTGTTAGTAGTATGTCAGCATGTTCTCTGGGCAGCACAGCACTCTTGGTGACTTCCTAGTGTTCCTCGGTGATACTGCAAACATTTCTGTCCAACTGACTGCCTTCCTCTCTCTTTTTTTTTTTTTAAGTTTTTTTGTTTGTTTGTTTTAGTTGTTGATTGACCTTTATTTATTCATTTATTTATATGTGGTGCTGAGGATCAAACCCAGTGCCTCCCACATGTGAGGCAAGCACGCTACCACTGAGCCACAATCCCAGCCCTGCCTTCCTCTTTGTGTCTCTTTTCTGCCCTTCCTTTTCCTCCTTTATTTCTCCTAAGAGTCAATTTTATTGGTAGTTTATTCGTGAGAAATATCCCAACTTCTTTGCAAGAAATAAGGCAATCAGGAAATTTCTAGTAAAAATGCAAATAGAACAGGACAGTTAACTTCAGAGAGATCAGGCCAATCATAGAGGAAGCTCTTTATGAAGCTTTCAGTAGTAAATCTCTGAAAAACTGGCAGCCCTTATAAATCAAAGGCAGTAGTATGACAATAAAATAATACAAGAGCAGAGACACAGCTTAGACACTGTATAAAGTGGACAAGAAAAGGTACAATGGTGTATAGTTTTACACTTCAGTATTGTGATCTGCTGACAGAAACAGTTTTCTAGTATTAGTTGAGTGAAGAATTGGTAGAAAGGATTAGGACAATGAAAAGAAAATGTCCCAGGCAAAGAAAAGAATGAGGTAAGAGCTAGCAATTTTCTTAAGATGGAAAGCCATGTTGTTCTAGAAAGATGGAAAATATTCACAAATTTCTAATGCCAGAGCTCTGTGCTTACTAATGCTGGAGCAACTAGACACAGGTAGCTATGGAGCACTTGGAATGTGGCTAGTCCTAATTGAGATGTGCTACAGGTGTAAAATACATCTGATTTCCAATATATACCACACCAATGACAATGCCAAGATTCCAGATTTCAGAGGTTTACTACTGAAAACTCCATAAAGAGCTTCCTCTATGAATGCATGATCTCCTCTATGTATTTGCATTTTTTTCTGGAAGCTTCCTGACTTTACTTCTTACAAAAATCTTGGGATATTTCTCACAAATGAAGTATAATAAAATTGTTTCTTTAGGAGAAAGAAGGGGTTGGGGACGAGGTGAGGAAAAGGAGGAAGGGAGGGAAGGAGAACCAAGTCCAAGTAAGAATGTGACCCTGGACAGAAATATTTGCTCGTGTCACCAAGGAACCAGTAGGAAGTTGCCAACAGTGCTGCCCAGAGAATATCCTGACATGCTGCCAATGCCTCTGGAAGAAGAACGTATTCTTACAGAAAGGTAAGTAGAAAGCCAGTAAAAATAATCCCAGCATTTCTAAGATCATCTTGAAGAAAAGTTAATTGAAAGTGAGGTGGTAAATACATTTGTACTGATTGGACAAGAAGAATATTTGACTGTGTCATCACATTACCCCAAAATGTAAAATGTCTTATTAATAACTTTCAGATATTTGTGTTGACATGGGAATTTTTTTTCTATGTTGCCTTAAATGTATTATTAGATCAATTTCACTTGTTTTTTTATTTTTTTAAATGTGAGTACAGAAAATTTAAAAACACATGTGAGGCTCATCTTATAATTCTATTAAACATATGCAGCCCTGTACATGTGGTGTATGACTATCTTTTATCTCTGTGGCATCTCAACATTTACCTCTGTGGCAAATTAACTTCCTTGTATGGGGACCTAATTATCTCCTCCCCTTTTCCCTTCTGTGTTGAATAATTTTTTTTAGGTAGTTGTTATATCTGTTTGGGAAATTTTATTTTTTAAAATAGGTATGAATAAAAAGAATGTACACCATAATTGCAGAATTATTTTTATAGACAGGTCTTAGAGACAATCATCTGAAATAAAGGCTTTTAAAATATTTTAGGGTCTGAGGTTGTGGCTCAGCAGTAGAGCACTTGCCTCGCATGTGTGAGGCACTGGGTTCGATCCTCAGCACCACATAAAATAAATAAAGATATTGTGTTCATCTATAACTAAAAAATTATTGAAAATATTTTAAGTAAGAATTCTTATCAAATTTTCATTGTTGACATACTACATAAAAAATAGCTAGGAAAATTAATTGATTCAGAATAATTCTCTTCTATTCTTATCAAGATTTAATGTTGCATCTTCTTTGAACATTTTTTTTTCCTTTTGCTTATGATTTATTCCCTATAAAATAAAAATTCCTTAGGATGAGGTAGCATCTTAAATTGCTGTTTGTCATTGATACTTTTTTTTTAAATTTTTCTCAAAAGTTGCATTTTAATACATGTTATCAAACATAACAGAAAAAAACAAATTTTCAGAAGCTGTACACACTGTTCACTGAAAACATTTGTTGAGGCAAATAGAAAATAAAATTGTTACAATCATAATTTTTCTAACTTTGCACAAAATTATAAGCAGATTACATTCTTCATATTAAACACCTTTATATGCACTTTCAATGAACAGTATATATATATATATATATTTTTTTTTTATCAACCATCTTTACTTTACCCATTCCCCTTTCCTGCCCCCCGCCTCCCCCATGTCGCGTCCAGTGTTTCTCTATTTCTCTTATGTTTCCCATTCCCACCTCCCTTATTCATCAGCATCCACTGATCAGAGAGACCATTTGGCATTTGGTTTTTTGGGATTGGCTTACTTCACTTAGCATAATGCTTTCCAGTTCCATCCATTTGCCTGCAAATGCCATAATTTTATTCTCTTTTATTGCTGAATAATATTCCATTGTGTATATGTACCACAGTTTCTTTATCCATTCATCTATTGAAGGACATCTGGGTTGCTTCCATAGTTTTGCAATTGTGAATTG